>JAAGAY010014523.1:7658-29055 GCA_011801015.1 Ardeotis arabs
ACCACCATTACTGCCTGCATATCATTCCCTGAGCTACTTACAGCAGGAATCAAAAGGGTTGCTACCACTGTAACTTTAGGGGACACTCAATACCGAAGATACATATTGGAATTTGTATTAGGATACAGTTTTTATTCCCATATCATTAGAATGAGTATTACTTATCTATTATTTCAGGCTACATTGTCTAGATTATCTACTACTACACAGGCAATTGGGTTACTCTTTTTCCGGTCGAAACCCTTTTAGTATTTCCAGTTGAAAAGGGAAAAAAAGGATTTGCCACATTAATGTTTCTCAGGTACCTGGCAGTATCTACTAAAAAAAAGTGAATGGGGCTTTCTGATGCATTGACCAACTCCTCGTTTTCATTTGAACTATTTACAAGCTTTTTCTTCCTTTTTCCTGGCATTACCATCCATTTGAAATGACTACCACGTCCAAAGAGTTCTCATCAGATTCTAAATCAATTTCTTTCTATAAAAAAAAATAAAATACCATTTTTCACCAATAGCTTACTGAAGCCTCTGAAATGAGTGAAGAGGAGCCCACGTCTTACCCTGCTGGCCCCGGCAGCAGCCCCGCAGCGCCGAGGCCTTTCTCCAAAGCTTCCCCCACATCCCCACTCCTACCCCTTTCCTCCATCCCGCAGGATGGCAGAGAGGCCCCCCAGACACCCCAGGGTGGCCTGGGAGGGAGACAGGACGTCCCAGGAGAGCAGCTCTCCACAGGAGCCCGACGAGGTGTTGATGGTGGAGCCGCTGCAGATTGGTGAGGGAGGTGCCCTCTTGGTCGGGGCAGGGCTGGGACCAGCCAGCGCACCCTGCTCGACGCCAGAGTCACATTTCCCGGCACGTGGGCAGCGGGGGTCCCGCAGGTAGGGGGCACGATTCTGCCTGAATGACGGGGATGCTCAGGGCTGGCAGCTGGCCCCAGCAGAGCCTCTCCCAAAGAGGGAGAGAGCAGAGGGGACCCAGCTCCTGCTCCAGCCACAGGCAGCCAGAGGCAGCTGGGCTGGCAGCAGGCAGCCGTGCTGTGGGACGGGGACCGTTCCTACCCACCTGCAAGAGAGTTCCTCAGCACGGGGCACTGGGGGCTTTCCCCACCACGCCGTGCTCCAGCATGGCAGCCCGGCTGCCGGGCACCCTCCAGCCCTGGCTCGCACGGGAACACTGTGCCGGGGGAGTGGGCAGGGGCTGGACACAGGGCAGATTTCCTGCCTCTGCTCTCTCCTGCCACCGGCCCCTCTCCACACCCTCCCTGCTCTCCTCCTTCCTTAGATGACAGCTGGTTGCCTGTCTACGCCGTGGAACAGGCAACCGTCGACTTCATCCAGGCCTTTGCCAGCAGCCCCCAGCAGGTAACCGTGGCTGTTTCACCTGCGGCTCTGCCGGCCTCTGCTGCCGGGCTGCTGGAGCTGTGCTGGCTGGGCAGAGCTGCTTCTCCCAGCTCTCCCGCACGGCACTGCAGCCCCAGTGCTCCAGTCCCGCTGGCCGTGTGTCCCCCCTCTCACGCTCCCCATTTCTCTCTCTGTCCCCAGCTGCCAGGAGAAGCGCCAGAAGATGGCGTTCCTTAAATGCATCTGCATGCTGTGCCAAACCGCCAAGCAGCATGACTTGTGTCGGGGCCTGGATGTCTTCTGCCATGGATACGAGGTGGCAGAGAAGATCCAGGTGAGGGGAAACCCCATGGCTCTGCGGAAGGGCCTGGCCAGCACGGGCACCCTGTGGGGACAGCTCCTGCGCAGGGCGAGGGTCTGGTGGCACTGGGTGCTGGCAGCTGCCAGGGCCCATCCCAGTTGTGCTCTGCAGGTGCTGCTAGAAGAGGAGCCCAGGGACAAAATGCAAACGGCCGTGCGGCAGAAAGCCATGCGTGCCATCACCGCATTGAGGTACCTGCCCATCCCTCCTGGCGACCCTGTCCCAGAGGTCCATGTCCACCTGCACGAGGCCTGGAGGCTCTGCTCCCAGCACCAGTGTCCCACTGGCCCCTCTCCCTCTTTGCAGCTCAGTGAGGATTCTGCTGGCAGGCAAAAAGACAAGCCTCCTACGAGCCTGCTTCTCCAGTGTCTTCTTCCTTCCACCAAACACCGAAATACGTGGCCTGGGCATTTTTCTCTACCCTCAGGTATGTGCTGGGTGAGCTCCAGGAGCCCCCAGTCCCTCTGGGCTGCTCTCTGGCCACCCCGTGCTGCGACATGAGCAGGGAGCCAAGGCAGGGCGGGGTCTCAGCTTTGCTTTCCCACCCTCAGCCCTTCGTCCCCTTCCCCTGGGCCTGGCCATGTCCAGTGGCGCAGGCTGCTCTGCCCGCAGCACATTGTCTGTCCCTGGGTCTCTCCCGGGCACCTTGGCTCTGGGAGTTCAGATTCGTCTCCTGGGGTGAGAGGGACAGCAGGGAGCACTGCCACAACTCTGTCTTCCTTGCAGACCCTGATTGCCGTGGACGAGATGCTGGAGACGTTGGTGCTCAGCGCTCCTGCCTGCAGAGTCAGCGAGCAGCTGCAGAGTATCTTCCAGGTCTGGCACGTGCAAAGAGCAGGGCTGTTCCTCACCCTGCAGGGAAGGGATTGTCCACTCTTGAGTGGACGGCCCGCACCTCTGCTCGAGAGCAGAGGAAGCCATGATGGACTGTGCAAGTCCAGCTCAGGAGCTGAGCCGCGCTGCTTGTGCTGCAGCAGGTGTCTGCTGCCAGGGCTCACCAGCAGCTTCTCTCCCCTCACCCCAGATGCTGCTGAACTTCACCGACTCTGAGAGAGCAGAGGTGCGGGAGAGGGCCGTGGGGAGGATTAGCTCGCTGAGCGCTGTGCTGAGCAGGCATTCCTCACTGGAGGTAAGGAGCCAGGCACCCTCCAGCCAGGCCATCTCCCCCTCCCTGCACACCAGAGCAGCCTGCAGCTCTCCCCGCGCGGGGTTGTCACCCACGTCACTGCTTTGGGAGCCGTGGCCGGCGTGGCCCTGCAAAGCCCTGGCTCACCCGGGATCAGCCCAGAGTGTGTCCAGGGCTTTGGCACCAGCTGCCTGCCCTCAACCCTGCTGCTGTTCTGCCTCCCTCACCCAGGCCTGGCACCACTTTGGCAGAGAAATACACGGCCCCATCAGGTACAGAGACATCGAGATCCCAGTCCTGGGACGGCTGCTGGGACGGCTCCTCCTTTTCCGGTCTTCACAGGAAATGACAAAGCGTCCAGCTTCAGAGGCTCTCTATTACCTCTATACATTCCTGAAAAATTAAGAAAGTAAGAGAAGTTGTGGTGGGCTGCATCCCACTGCACACAGACATCTTCTCTCCCTCGCCTCCTTTGCCCCTCACAGCTCTTCCCGTAGCTTCCCAGCTGTCATTCTGCTGCAGAAGCTGAGTGCTCTCCTGAAGTCCAGGATCTGCTGTCTCCTGCTCTCCTTCCTCCTTCCTTTCAGCATCTTGAACCCCACCAAAGCGGCTCTTGATTGCCATGTCCCAAAGCCACATCTTCCCTGTTAGCGAAGAGCAGGTCCATCTGTGTATCACTGCGCCTGCTCCCTCCAGTGCTTGTAGCAAGAAGCTGTTCCCGACGCCCTCCAGAAATCTCCTTGACCACTTGTGTCCTGCCATCTTGCAAGCAGATCTCTGGGTGGTTTGGGGAGCTTGCTGGCAAAGCTGCTGTGTCTTATTGACTCTTCTGTGTTTCTCCCGCTGTTTAGGCAGATCAAGGCCAAAGGAGAAAGCACAGCAGCTCTGCTGGGAACACCAGACCACCTCCTCTCAGTCTGTGGCCACCAGCTCATGGTAATGAGCTTCCCCCTTGCTGGGACACTTCTCCGTGGCATCAGCAGGGCATGTGTGTGAGTAAAGGCACCCAGACTCAGCGGGGCTGGCGTGGCCTCGCTGTTCCCAGGGAGAGGGTTCCTGTGGTCCCCGAGCAGGGACGATGCTAGGGCCGCACTGCAGTGTCCCAGCAGCAGCTCCAGCCCTCCTGGCCACCAGCAAGCCCTGGTTCTTTGGAGGGCCAACACACTGTGCCCGTCAGCCCAACCCTCCTCCCTCACCCCGGGGGCCCTCTTTTCTTGTCCTGCCCCGGGCAGTGACTGCAGCCCCTGCTGCCAGCTTTCCTGCGGGCACTGCCACCAGCGCTGCCGGGCATCTCTCGCCAGGGCTGCTCACGCTGCCCTGCTCTGCAGCACCATCAGGGCACTGGTGGTGACATGTCTTCACTCCCTGCCTTCCTCCCGTAGGCCTATGTAATATACCTCAGACCTTCGGAGAGGACAGACCTTGTCCTTGTCATCATCAAGGCGATGACAGACTGCAGCATCTTTGACAAGGAGGTGGCAATAAAGATGCTGGATGAGGTCATGACAGACCGCGACCTCTGGCTGACGGATGTAAGTGGCCGGTGGCTGGATTGCCCTGCCCTTCAGCCCTGTCAGGCCTTCTTGCTCCCTCCATCCCTCCCTCCCAAACGCAGCTGTCTCGGGCACCAGAAGCCACCTGAAGGCAGCAGAGAGGGATGGGAAGGGCAGCTGAGGAAATGGCTGCACCCCAGTGGCAGCACCATCCTCACTCGTGTCCCCTCCAGGTGCCAGCGATCCTGAGCTGCATCCACAAAAACCTGGAAGACATCAACACAGCACCAGCCCAGCAGAGCGTGGAGTCACTGCTTCTCCTGATGGCTAGAGAGCGCCCTGGGGAGGCAGTCAGGACCATGCTGAAGATGGCTCTGCGAGGAGACAGGTACTGGCCCTGACAAGCACCCTGAGGGCTTGTTCCCCGTGGGGAGAGGGGCCCGGGGACTCTCTGGCTGCCGGCCCCACCGGGAACACCACCACCTCAGCCCTCTCCTGCTGCCCAGGGCATCCCAACCCAGGGGCAGGGGCTGCGTCCTGCCCGGCTGTCCCGGGCCGTGCTGCTGTGGCCGAGGCAGCCTGGCTGACAGAGTGCTCTCTCCTGCAGCACTGCCCTGGCCATGTGGGAGGTGATCTTCTCCATACCCCAGACTTTGGAGAACGTTTTGAAGGAGCTGTTCATCCAACTCCAGGACCCCCACAACACATCTTTCTGCACCTACTCAGATCAAACCTCCCTCCTTTGCATGGCTGTGAGTTACCAGAAAAAGCCTTGGTGCCCTTGTCCTCACCTGACCGTGGGAACCAGGAGCTGCATGCTGCGGGGAGCCTCCCCAGCTCTGCCGGCCACTGACTGCTGGGTTTCTTTCAGCTGCTGGCCTCCGATGGTTTGGAAGATGAGGTGTTTGAGCCAATGTACAAAGTCGAGAGGTTTCTGAGGCGTTCAAGTGTGGGGGATGCTCTCACTGGTGCTCACAGGCCTCATCACACTGTCAGAGAGAGCTGACATGGTGAGCAGGGCATCATGAAGGGAGGAGCCGTGTGGGCAGCCGGGGGCTGGGGCAGTGGGTAAGGCGGTGGCTTGGCCTTGGCTGGCAGTCAGGCGGTGGGGTGACCGCTCCAATCGCCCTCCCTGCCGTCGTGGGGCCCTGTGGCTGCCTGGGCAGCTTTCCAGGTGCAGACCTTTCCACAGGAATGGTGACTCTCTTTTTCACACAGGCAAGGAAAATGCGGGTCTTGCTGCCAGACATGATGGAGGTCCTGCAGGGCGGCAATGAAGATATCAAGAGGAAGGCCCTGTTGGTCTTCCAAAATGTGATGGGTCCCCTGAGGAAGGAGGAGGCTGGCCCCATCGCTGTGCAGCTGGTGGAGAAGCTCCTGCCCCTCTTTGACCACGTAAGGCTGATGTGGGAGCCTGAGCTCCAGAGAGGGGCACGGGGCAACGACAGCTGCCCTGCACCCAGCCCTGCGGGCAGCACTCCAAGCAGGGTCTTCTGTCCTTTCTGCCCCGGGCTCCTGTGTGGTGGCTTCTGGGTTCTGCAGCCCAGCCCAGCTTCTCCCTGACAGCTGCCCTCAGAGCCCTGAGGGCTCTGCGAGCTGCGCTGCCAGGTAGGACCACATGTTCTCCGCAGACTCCGCGGCAAAGGGGCTGAGGCTGAGCCAGTGGTGCGTGCCGCGGGGGTGTTGCCGAGGCCCTCCTGCTCAGCCCGGCTGTAGGGAGCTCTTCCCTAGCATGGCTGGTGCAGCTGGTGGGGAATGCTGGGTGGCTGGGGGAGCACTTGGAGGCACAGCCACTGCCTGAAGGAACTCTCTTGAGAGGTCTTGCACAGGCCCGGGGCCATTCAGCCGTGGCTGCAGCTTTGGTGCACAATTCCGGCGTGCAGAAGCCAACCCCAGCGCATCTCCCCTGACATCAGCCATGCTAACGTTTCTGCTCACCGTGGGCAGAGCACTAGTGTTGCTGAAGTGCTGCTGTGCTTCTCCCTGCCAGGAATTCAGCCAGCTGAGAGAGCTCTCCATCAGCCTCTTTGGAAATCTCATGAAGACTGCGGTGGGGAAGAACAAGAGCCAGATGGAGGTGTCAGTGCAGAGCGTGGCCAAGGTACAGATTTCCAAGCTAAGCACGGACGCAGGGAAGAGACCCCCAGCTGTTTGAGGCGGGGCACGTCCCAGCTTCCTAAGGGCAGGATCACCCCAGGAACAAAGCCAAGGGGAGGAGGATGCCAGGTCTCCTTCCCCAGACCATGGTGCCATCTCCCAGCTTCTGCTGCTCTGCAGGTCTCCAGGGAAGCCCTCCTTGCTGCAGCAGAGCTGCTCAAGTGGAAAGAGCTCAGACACACTGCAGACCCAGCAGACATGGAGGATCAGAGTGCTTGGTGAGTACAGCCCCCACGCCCCTGGGCCCAGGCTGAACGAGGGCTGCCCCCCCGCGTCTGGGGTGCGGGCTCTGCAGCTGTGCATGGCCTGCCCGGCTCCAGCGTGGAGTCCATAGCCTGGAGCTGCATCCTTGGTCCCTGTCGTCAGGAGCAGAGCCCCCAAGGGCTCTTCTCCATGCCCCTCTCCCCTCCCTGCAGGGGAGCATCAGGTCAGCAAGACAGAGCCCTGAAATGATCAACGGTATAGAGATTTCCATATACTATGTAGTGGAGTGTACATATACATATATGTACACATAGGTATAATCCAGGGACTAACTAAAGTCTGCTGGAGCCAAGCCAAGCCAAATATTTCCATCAATGCAATGAGCTTGCAATGAAGATCTCCACTTACCTGCTCAAAACCTTCTTGTGGTCTTGCATACGGGAAAGTGTCACATCAAGGCTTCAAGGGTGGGATGAGATTTTCCCTCCAAAGAGGGGCCACTGCTCTATTCTTCAGGCCCAGAAGGGGATTAGCTGAGTTTTGTCTTCCCAGAGGAGAAGGGCAGTAAATTCACATGATGGTGGCGTGGGGAGGATGGGATCTGGCAAAGTGTCTGCATCAAAGTAACGTCAGGGAGGCTCCAAGTCCATGCTGTCTTCTTCCAAGAGGGGTGAAGGATTAGAGGTTTTAGGAGTTCCACTCTCAGTCCCTATTCCCATGAAAAAAAATTAAAATTAAGGAAGAAGGAAGAGTCACTGGGACCATGAGACATAAAAAGAGGCAGAACCTAAATCCATGAATAATCCTGGTCTTTGAATCGTGACAGCTGCCATATAAACAATACAGCAGGGATGTTCTTGTTGTTGAAATTAGTGGACATCAATGAATTCTTCTCAACTGAACGGCGTCAGGTCCCAGCCTTTTTACTTTCTGGAGGGCTGTCAAAAATTCAGCCTGTTGTTTAATTATTTTTGTTCTTATTACTTATTTTCAGCCTGTATTTCCTTTCCCCTTCTCCCTATGAGAAGCCTTACAATTGTCTTCAAAACCTACTTAAAGCCTGAACCAAGAATCACAGAATCATTTAGGTTAGAAAAGACCTTTAAGAACATTGAGCCCAACCATTAACCTAACACTGCCAAGTCCACCACTAGACCATGTCCCTAAGCACCACATCTACACGTCTTTTAAGTATCTCCAGGGATGGTGACTCCACCACCTCCCTGGGCAGCCTGTTCCAGTGCTGGACAAACCTTTTGGTGAATAAATTTTTCATAATATTCAATCTAAACCTCCCTTGGTGCAACTTGAGGCCATTTCATCTTGTTCTATCGCTTGTTATTTGGGGGAAGAGACTGAAGAAGGTGATGCAATGTTGAAAGCTCTTATATAAATATAGCTTCATTCTCCACAAAGGATGCAGTGAAAAGTGACAGTATTTGGCAGCTGTGGCCAGCATCACTGCTCGCTGGTCCCTGCTACTCTGGGACCAGACCTAAAAGACATTCCAGACTTCTTTATAATTATCATTGCTGTTACGAAGGAAGGAGTTAAAGTGCAGGATTGAAGGCTAATGCATCTTTTGAGTGTCTTGGCATAGAGAGCAGAGACTGGAGACTTCAGAGACAGAACTGTCACCTGAAGTAAAACATTAGGTGTCAAGGGGCTGGGGATACTGGGGACAAGGACATTTTTCTTTCCATGTTGGTCAGACACATATTACCGTGGGGCTCTGGTCCAGGCACGCAGAAGGAGGCGGCGAATAGCAATTGGGCTACGCTTGAGTTGTCACTGCGGCTGTATGGGAGATTGCACCCCATGAAATAAACTCCTTTTTGGGCCCAGTTAAACACTCGAAGTGAAAATACCCACTGGGAACTCCCAGGACTGGGATCGTATTGGATAGTGTGACAGGGAGGTCCCATGGGGAAATGCTGGGATGCTCCCTTGGGCATGGCCCTGCTACCTTCTAAAAAGAAAAAGGCTTCTAAAACCAGAATATTTTATATATATATATATATATACATATATACTGCGTACATATATACACACATCCATATCACTCTGTGTAAATAAGGTATTTTTTTCACATTAAGCCCTTACATCATACCCAGCTTTGCCTTCAGGTGCTATAAAGTGATGTGCCAAGGCTGGCTGAGCTCTGCCGGTTTGCAGTAGCTCAGGAATTCACCGTTGCATCTCCGCACGAGGGCTGCGGACTTGAAGTCATAGGGGAAAGGGAGCAGCAGCCAATGCAGCTTCGCTTGCACAGATCCACTGGAATTACGTAATTACTTTCTTCAAGCTAAAAGTATTTCAAGTGTTTAATTGCCAGTGCTACATAACAATCTGGAGTAATTATATAATTAGCAAGAAATTGCAGCTCCCATTAGGTACTTAGAACAAGTCAAATTTTGGTTTGATTTTTTAAAAAGGTGGGAAGTCGTGCACATGTGGGTTTTTGCATAAAGATATGACCTCGAAGAAGTGAGGGAGTCGATTTTTTTCCTTTCCGTAAATGAACATTTCAGTATTCATTTAGAAAACAGTTTGAGTAAGACTTGGTTGAGAAGATTGAGAAATCTAGTGAAACTGTTGTTTAAAAAGTTCATTGTTTCCTCACCAGAAAGCTTGCCAGGATAGGTAATATTGGATTTCAATATCACTTTGAATGGAAAAAAGAATTGGACCAGCTCCAGGGCCAAAGTCTTGCTAGGGAGAAGATGGGAGAAGAAACCAGATCTGACACTCAGATCATCATTCTTCCCCTCTAATGGGAGCTGCTCTCTGACACAACGGTGTTATCTGGTACTTTATAACCAGGACTGGAAAAAAGGGCTATCGCATCTGTGCCATATTGCTGATCCTGTTGTTCAAGTGATCAGCGTTGCGTTCATTCAAGCCATTGGAGTCTTGCCATATCTGTCAGCCAAATTTGCTCCCCGAGTGAGCTCCCAACTCTCCCAACGATAAACAATTTCATCGAAGAAACAATTGTGAGCCATTTGTACGTGCAGGCTGGGGGAAAAAATGCCAGTGCATTTTCCACCCAGATGTGTAAAATAAAGTTCCTGCCTAACTAACCTCTTTTAATGTCTTGAGCAGGGCCCAGGAGATATAATTGATTTGGATTTCTTAAAAGTCATTGCCAATTTCATCAGAAAGACGTCTTGTGCAACTAAAACCCATCAGGAGCTGGGATGAAATAATGGAATGGTTAAGTAAGTTATTACAGACAGCAAAGAGAATTTGCAGCAGAAACTGGAGGCATGTCGTTCTGGTGCCAGGTCAGAGAAATCAGTTATAAAATTGATTTCATTTGGGGGTGATGTGAAAAACAAAGGTGCCAGACAAAGGAAGATGGGGCAAATGTAATATTCCTTTTGCAACACCGAGCCTCTGAATGGGGAGAGAGCAGAAAAACAATGGGAGAGGTAAAAAAAAATGGCTTGAAGAGCTGCATGTGAAGACTGAGATTACACTGCAAACTTTGGAAGCTCCGTTGTCACGTGGAAAAGTAATTTAATAGCCAGGCAGACAGATAGCTGTGTCTCAGCTGAACACAGGGCTGAGCAAACCTCACTGATTTCCACGGAAAGCAGCAGCGGTCGGGGGCAGATCCTGCGCCGGGGTTGCAAAAATACCAAGCACCTTGGTGCGGTGATGGGGAGGAAAGCAGCACCCCATTGCCGTTTGGGTGGCATCAACCCTTCGACCCATGAACAACCTCCCTTGTGCTGCAGCGTGCAGTGGGGATGTGTCCGACCGGGGTTGGGGGTACCCATGATGGGACCTGCCGCTGGTCCGTGCACCAACTGCTGCAAGCAAATTTTACAGCTGCCTCCTAACCAGGAAAAAAAAAAAAAGCAATGAAAAATAAATAAATTATCAACAAAGACAAGGAATTTGATGGTGGAGATGGCACAGTGGGGAATGGGTTTTGGAGATAACCGGTGTCACGCTGTAGCAGATGTAAATCCCTACAGTGTGGTCTGGCCATTTACAGCGCGAGGATCCAGCCCTTTGTTCCCTGCAGACTCTGGGATTAGGGGAAATAAAAAGGATAAAGAACAGACCTTCTGAAGCTGCAACATTAATGTATGCGCATAAAAGGGACAGCCACCCGGGCCAGGCTGCAGAGAGAAAAGATGCTAAGGTCATTCAGGAGCAGATGTCACCTTAGCAGAAAACAAAGCAGTAAAATGAACAAGCCTCAATGGACCCAGCGCCTTTTCAGGCAGGGTCCAGAATTCGTGTTCCAGTAACAGAAATAAATGTACGGGGAAAATGTGTCTCTCTCTTTCTTTCTTTCGCAGCAATAGTATCACAGACCCACCTCTGTGCAGGAGCTACTTGAAATAAAGCTAGAACAACGCTTATCTCTGATCAGCACTCACGATTTGCAATAATGAAAAGATTTGCATAACAAATGCTTCTTTTCCTTGTTCTGCTTGGGATGGAAGTATTAATTTCCCTTACCTTTCTACTATATTTTTTAAAAATGTATCCACCTTAGAGTCAAAAATACAAACCCCTCTTCTTTTTAACTACTACCTAAGCCCTTCTGCATGCTGACTTCCTCCTGCTGCAGTTTGGGGATTGAAATAAATACATTTTTGCCCTCATTTATTTCCTTACAGGCTCCTTATGGCTTTTTGGTACTTTCAGAGAAAATAAAGACAAAAGGTCTCATTCATCCCTTGCATGGCTCAGTTTTACACTCATGTCGCTCTGCAACCTCCTGCAGCCCTATTTAGAGCAGAGGAGGTGAGAGAAGGATCTACCCCACGTAGTCAATTAATTAGGAAGTCAATCAGGAGGTAAATATATGCTTTAGCATTGGCGAGGGCTAGAGGGGATCTCTTCTGCTGTATCAGAGCGTCTTTATGCACATCAGCCTGCTCTGCCCTTTGATCATTTACGTTCACAGCCGTGCCCCCTCCTGCATGCTCGTGTTAGATTTTCCAAGCTTTGTGCCTCGGCCGGGCAGTGAGGGGAAATGCTCAGTGCTGCTGCAAGGAATGGGAGCCGGAGGGGTGGATGGACCTCTATAGGCTCTCCCAGCCGGTGCTCAGCCTCCCCTTGCACCGAGGCAGGATGAAGTAGGTTCAGCCCGCTCCTGGCAGATATTTGACTCATCCCTTCAACCCAACAAAGGCTCTCAGAGACCTTCCCCAGGCCACACACCAACATGAAAACATGAGAGCGATTACCCACAGCTAGGATCTGTAAGAAATGTGTCATGAGTTGTGTTAGATCTATGAAGTTCCTCGTTGCAGCCAAAACTGCTCTTGTTGAAGAGGTCACAGTCATACTGATGCATTACTTTTTTTCAAGACCTTCTTGGAAAAGGTCTTCTTCCACTCTTAGAGTGGAACAGTTTTCCTAATACCTAGCCTAAATCTTCCTCCCCCAAATAAAGCCTATTTCTTCCAGTCCTCTTCCGGGTGAGTAACCTACATTTTCTCCAGAACAGCCTTTCACAGGTGCATGCTCTTCTGGTGTCCTGTCATTGTATTTTCTCTTTGGTAGAAAAAAAAAAAACCCCAAATCAAACTTTCTTCGTGACTTTGCATGGAGGCATCACAGGAGCACGGTGTCCAGCTCAGATATGGGGATGGGCAACTCTTCCTTCAGGACCCTTCCACGAATTCCCCATCCTGGCTTACGTGGAAACAGTGTGCTTGCTCTTTCATTTTTTCTCCACCACTGAAATCTTGTGAGGTAGTAAAAGGCTTTTTTGAACCAAAATAATTCCTTGGATAAATCTTCATATTTTTTAAATATAACAAAGAAAGATCAAACATAATCTGTCCATGGGGGGCTGGAAAATTGCAGTGTGTTACTTGCAGTGTGACTTCTTGCATATAAACTAAACTCCGAGCTGTTTTTATCCTTTATTTTGAAAAGACAAAGTGCAGAGATGAGTTAGTCCAGATCCTCCAGTCCTATAACGAACTGTTGTGGTTTTGTTTAGTGAGGAGGAGCTACGGTGGCAGCTTCTGTAGGAAACTGCTGGAAGTTGCTCCCCTTTGTTCAGTGGACTCGGCTGGGCCTAGGGCGGACCTGCTGCTGGCCAAGGCCGAGCCCATTGGTAGCAGAATGGTCCGTGATAACGCCTCTGCGATAACGGATTTAAGAAAGGGAAACCAGGAAAAAAAGAAGGAGAAGAGAAGATGTGAAGAAGCTGAACAGGGGCAGAGAGGGGGAGGCGCGGACCTTGTGGGCCTTGCAGGCCTCACCCTCTGGCCTCCCGCCGGGCGGCCGACTGAGCCCGACTCAGCCCGGCCCAGCTGAGAGAAGTGGAGAGGAGCGGAGATGGATGATGTGAAGAGATTCTGAGAGGCGTCTGCCTGCCTGTTGTGAAGAATTTGTTGTGAGAGGAACAGCTGCAGACACCAAGGTCAGTGCAGAAGGAGGGCGAGCAGTAATGCAGCCAGAATTCCCCTGCAGCCCGTGGTGATGGCCATGGTGGAGCATGTTGTCCCCCTGCAGCCCGGGGAGGTCCATGGAGGAGCAGAGATCCCCCTGCAGCCCAGGTAGGACCCCACGCCGGGGCAGGTGGAGGCCTGAAGGCAGCTGTGGCCCGTGGAGGCCCCGCTGGGGCAGCCACTCTGGAGGGGCTGCACCCCGTGGAAGAGGTGACCCACGCCGGAGCAGTTTCACAAAGGACTGCAGCCCGTGGGAGGGACCCCACCCTGGAGCAGGGGAGGAATGTGAGGAGTTCTTCCCCTGACTATGAAGCAGTGGCGTAAAACAACGCGTGATGAACTGATCGCAACCCCCATTCCCTCTTCCCCGCTGTGCCACTCGGGGGGGGAAGGTGGTAGAGATCATGTTAAGCTCGGGAAGAGGGAGGGGTGGGGGGAGGTTATCTTGTTCCCTGTCTCATTCTCCTGCTGGTTTTAGTAATAAATGAATAGTTTTCCCCAAGTCGAGTCTGTTTTGCCTGTAACGGTAACTTCAAGGATCTCTCTCTGTCCTTATCTCACACGTCGAGCCTTTTTTCCTTATATTATCTCTCCCTGTTCTCTCAGAGGGTGGGGGGAGAGAGAGAGAAACTGCGTAGTCTGGTCCCGATCGGGGCTGAACTACGACACAGACAGCATGTGCATCAGATAGGACCACGTAGCCCACAAAGTAGCAAACTCTTTAGAAGGCAGAAAAGAGAAAAGGATTATTGATTTTGTTGTTATTCTTGCGTTTCTTCAGTAAGATTATTAGCAAAATAAATTTAAGCAGGAAAATAGAAGACACAAAATCAGCAAGTTCCCTTGCAAACTTCTGAGTCCGTTTTGTTCTCACCCTTCGCTTGTGCCTGGCTGCAGGGTCACTGGTCAAGGAAAGCTCTTCTGATATCTGATTTCTAACTCATCAGTATCACTTTCAATTCTCTGTAAACTACTCTTAGGAAAAACAATGGCAAATCTGGGTAAAGTTCAGATCATGGTCCAGCTCATATAAGCTGAATTACACCTGTAACTCACTGCAAAATCATATTTTTGCTACCAGACAGGGACAACTGTGGATTTGTTGTCCACGCGTCTGGCTTTATAACGAAGGGTGGCCAAGCTGCCTACAGGAATTTTGAGCCATTGTTCACTCCGTATCGCTTGGGAAGAGCCTCCATGGGTCATCTCTGGAAGACTTATTAGGATTTGCAGCATGAATATTGTTTCTTGAAGTAATCAGACTCTATTCTGACATACCCACAAAATCCAAGATAAAGTCCCGTTTCATGTCAGCCAGAAGTCAGTGTATTACCCATGTGGACATTAATGTGGTGAAGTAACTATTTCTGCCGAAGAGAGGAAATTAAAAATATTACCATTCTTTCCAGTTCATTGTGCTGGCACAGTCCACATTAATGATACCTATAGGTCAAAAAGGAGGAGAAGGATGCTTCCTCATTCGTGGACATCATGTAGAAAATTTAACAGGCCCTTTATTTATTTATTTTTCTTTATTTAGGACACTCATGCATACCATCTCTTATTTCAGGGCACTGTGCTTTTTAATTAGGACATAGGCTTTGGAATAAGCACATTTATGAAGAATTGCTAAAGAAATAAAGCCTTAGGACATTAAAGTAAAATGACAAGGAATTAAAAATGCATATGATTTTCCTCATTTCCACCCCCAATAATCATTTTGAGATTGCTGGGTCATCAACAACTTAAAATAGAAGAAACTTTCTTTTTTCCCTATTAGGGCTGAAGAGAGAGATGAACCTCTGCAACATAATAAGTAATTCTCAGGTCTCAAAATTCCACACTTGTGTAAAGTCTAATTTAGTTCAGTATCCAGCCACCATCATGCCATGACAATGTCTGTGAGTGGCTTCCACATTCCTAACTACTTGGGGAAAAAAAAAAGTCAGATATTCCATTTTCATTCTGGCTCCTTGGTCACACAAGCAATGATGCCTGTCTTCCTCAATTTCTCCTCTTGCCAATGAAGTGCTGAACAAAAAAGCATGAACAAAAAGTATAAGCACAAAAATTTAATGCCATAGAATTCGACTTTTGCTTCTCACTCACAGAAGAGGAATTACAATGACAGGTGAATTGATCTGGTTTTCCTGCCCAGGGACGGGTGACAAGTGCAGAGAAGCTATGGAGAGTCTAAGAATCTTCTTGCGGAGGTCCTCAGAGTACCTGCCTCTGCCCTGAGCACGTAACAGACACACGTGTGTTTCCGGACAGGAGCAAAATTTAGATGTAGGTTGGGTGCCTGCATTAAGGAGATTAGATCCTACTCCTAACTCACGTGCAGGGGCGCAGTCGCCGAGGCAACAGGTTCGGAGTCGGCACGACCGGCAGCGGCGCGGCGCCGGGATCCCCGCACCGGGGCAGCTCGGCGGGGGCAGCGCGAGGCGCCAGGAGCCCGCAGCTCGCGCGAGAGCGGCTGACGAGCCGTGGGCGGAGCCGGGGGGCAGCGGCGGTCCGGCCCCTCTCCCCGCATAAAGCAGGGCCTGGCGAGCGCCAGCGACCCGGAGCATGGTGCGGCAGTTCGCGCGGGCAGGGCGCCGACCCGCGGCATTTGCTGATCCCGGCTCTCAGGGCAACATGGCCAACACCTGCCTGAGGGCAAAGGCTGCAGCTCTGGCCGGGAGGCCTGCACCGGCTGCCCCTGCGGCAGTCGATGCCTCCGTGCAGACGGAGCAGCCGAGGGGGGAGGCTGCGGTGCAGACCCTGGCTGCAGGCAGGGCCTGGACCCCGCTCCCGGGGCAGGGGCAGACGCAGCCCTGACCGCAGAAGGTGTGCGCGGGTGGAGGAGCTCCTGCGGCAGAGGCTGAGCTGCAGGAGGCTGCGGGACATCAGGGAGGCAGAGAGGGAGCTGGGGACTTGGTTCCAGCCCAGTCTGCACCGGAACCGCAGCACCCAGTAAACCAATCAAACCCCCCCCACTGACACACGAGGTAAGCAAGCAGGCAGAAGGCACTGAGGAATGGAAGCTTGCAAAGGCAAGGGGCAGCAGGAGGAAGAAGCAGCTTCCCCAGAACCCCAAGGTGCCCCTGCAGAACCGCTTTGCCGCTCTGCAGACCGAAGAAGTAAGACCCAGCACCTCGGGGGAGGCACTGGCGCCGTGCGAGGCAGCCCAACCGGCTCGCGTGATAACCAGTGCTACCAAGAAAAAGAGACGCGTGGTAGCAGTGGGTGACGCCCTCCTGAGAGGTACGGAGGCACCCATCTGCCGCCCCGATGCGCTCTCTCGGGAGGTGTGCTGTCTCCTGGGGGCTCGTATCAGGGGTGTCACTAAGAGGGTGACAAACCTCACACGGCCCGCGGACTACTGTCCACTGCTGGTGTTTCATGTGGGGGCCAGCGACACAGTGGCAGCAGCCTGAGAAACATCAAAAGGGATTTCAGGGCCCTGGGTGCAACAGTCAAGGACTCTGGGGCGCAGGTGGTCTTCTCGTCAATCCTCCTGGTCGAAGGGCAGGGGCCTGAAAGGGCCAGAAATATCTGGCAGGTCAGCTCGTGGCTCAGGGAGTGGTGCTTCAGCCAGGGCTTTGGGTATCCAGACCACGGGGCGTGCTTGGAGAAGCCCGGGCTGCTGGGGCGGATGGCGTGCACCTAACTGAGAAGGGGAAGAGTGTGCTTGGCCAAAGGCTTGCCAGGCTCCTCCGGAGGGCTTTAAACTGGTGTTGCTGGGGGAGGGGGAGCACAGTTCAGCCCACCGCTATCAGCATGGTGCCAGTGCCAGCACCGAGGCTCCAGAAGCTGAGGAAGGATCTCAGGTGCAAATGAACCTAAACTGCGGTCCAAAAGAACGCCTGTCGCTCCAGCCAGCAAGTCGGCCTTGCTCGGGGCCCAGCTGAAGTGTCTCTGTGCCAATGCACGCAGCATGGGGAGCAAACAGGAAGAGCTGGAGATGCGTGCACACGAGCAGGGCTACGACCTTGTTGGCATCACGGAGACGTGGTGGGACGACTCGTACGACTGGAGCATCAGCATGGAGGGGTATAGGCTTTTTAGGAAGGACAGGAAGGGAAGATGAGGAGGGGGTGTCGCTCTCTACGTCAGCAACCGGCTGGAGTGCGTGGAGCTCCGCCTGGGGATGGAGGAGGAGCTGACAGAGCTGATGGGTCAGGGTTAGGGGGAAGGCAGGAACAGGGGACATCACGGTGGGGGTCTGTTACAGACCACCTGGCCAGGAGGACAGAGCAGACGAAGAGACGAAGCGCTCTATAGCCAGATAGGAGCAGCCTCGCATCACAAGCCCTAGTCCTCATGGGGGTCTTCAACCACCCCAACATCTGTTGGAGAGGCAACACGGCAGGGCACAGGCAGTCCAGGAGGTTCCTGGAATGCTTGGACAACAACTTCCTCCTGCAGGCGATAGAGGAGCTGACGAGGAGGGGTGCCATGCTCAACCTTGTGCTCACCAACAGGGAGGGGCTGGTGGGGGATGTGAAACTGAAGGACAGCCTGGGCTGCAGCGACCACGATGCGGTGGAGTTCAAGATCCACAGGGCAGCAAGGAAACTCCATGGCAAGCTCTCAGCCCTAGACTTCAAGAAGGCGGACTTCGGCCTCTTCAGGGACCTGATGGGCAAAGTGCCATGGGAGGCGGCCCTGGAGGGAAGAGGGGCCCAGGAAAGTTGGTCCACGTTCAAGGAGCACCTCCTCCAAGCTCAGCAGAGGTGCATACCAATGGAGAACAAGTCAGGCAAAAAGGCCAGGAGGCCCACGTGGATGAGCAAGGAGCTCCTGGACCAACTGAAAGTGAAGAAGAAAGCCTATAGAGGGTGGAAGTGGTAGCCTGGGAGGACAAAGAGGCTGTGAGAGTGGCCAGGGATCAAGTGAGGAAGGCTAAAGCCCTGATGGAATTGAATCTGGCCAGGGATGTCAAAAACAACAAGAAAGGCTTCTATAGGTATGTCAGGGACAAAAGAAAGTCCAAGGAGAATGTAGGCCCCCTCCGGAAGGAAACCAGTGTCCTGGTTACCTGGGCCATAAAGAAGGCTGAGGTGCTCAATGACTTTTTTGCCTCAGTCTTCACTGATAAGCGCTCTTGTCTCGCCACCCAAGCTGTGGAAGGCACAAGCCGGGACTGCGAGGATGAAGAACCTCCCACTGTACTGGAAGAGCAGGTTCGGGATCATCTGAGGAACCTGAAGGTGCACAAGTCCGTGGGACCCAATGAGATGCATCCGCGGGTCCTTGGCAGATGAAGTTGCCAAGCCACTGGCCATTGTATTTGAGAAGTCGTGGCGGTCTGGTGAGGTCCCCGATGACTGGAAGAGAGGGAACATAACCCCCATTTTTAAAAAGGGAAATAAGGAGGACCCGGGCAACTACAGGCCGGTCAGCCTCACCTCTGTGCCTGGCAAGGTCATGGAGCAGATTCTCCTGGAAACCATGCTAAGGCACATGGAGAACAAGGAGGTGGTTGGTGACAGCCAACATGGCTTCACCAAGGGCAGATCGTGCCTGAGCAATTTGGTGGCCTTCTAGGATGGGGTGACAGCATCGGTGGACAAGGGACGAGCAACAGATATCATCTACCTGGACTTGTGCAAAGCTTTTGACACTGTCCCGCATGAGGTCCTTCTCTCTAAACTGGAGAGACATAGGTTTGATGGACGGAGCACTTGGTGGATAAGGAGTTGGCTGGATGGCCGCACTCAGAGAGTGGTGGTTAACGGCTAAGTGTCCAAGTGGACACCGGTGATGAGTGGCGTCCCTCAGGGGTCCGTGTTGGGCCCAGCTCTGTTCAACATCTTTGTTGGTGACATGGACAGTGGGATGGAGTGCACCCTCAGCAAGTTCGCCGATGACACCAAGCTGTGTGGTGCCGTCAACACGCTGGAAGGGCGGGATGCCATGCAGAGGGACCTGGACAGGCTGGAGAGGTGGGCCCATGCCAACCTCATGCAGTTCAACCAGGCCAAGTGCAAGGTCCTGCACCTGGGTCGTGGCAATCCCAGGCACAAACACAGGCTGGGCAGAGAATGGATCGAGACCAGCCCTGAGGAGAAGGACTTGGGAGTGCTGGTGGACGAGAAGCTCAGCATGAGCTGGCAATGTGCCCTTGTGGCCCAGAAGGCCAACGGCATCCTGGGCTGCATCAAGAGGAGCGTGGCCAGCAGGTCGAGGGAGGGGATTCTTTCTCTCTACTCTGCCCTGGTGAGACCCCACCTGGAGTACTGCATCCAGCTCTGGAGCCCCCAACATCAGAAGGACGTGGAGCTGTTGGAGAGGGTCCAGAGGAGGCCACAAAGATGATGAGAGGGCTGGAGCAGCTCTCCTGTGACGCCAGGCTGAGAGAGCTGGGGCTGTTCAGCCTGGAGAAGAGGAGGCTCCGGGGAGACCTTAGAGCGGCCTTCCAGTGCCTAAAGGGGGCTGCAGGAAAGATGGGGAGAGACTCTTCAGCAGGGTCTGGCGTGACAGGACAAGGGGTGATGGTTTTAAAATAGAAGGAAGCAGATTCCTTCTGCTGGATATTAGGAAAAATTTTTTACCCTGGGTGGTAGAGCACTGGCCCAGGTTGCCCAGAGAGGTGGTGGATGCCCCATCCCTGGAAACATTCCAGGCCAGGTTTGGCCGGGGCTCTGAGCAACCTGATCTGGTTGGAGATGTCCCTGCTCCTTGCAGGGGTGTTGGACTGGGTGGGCTTTGAAGGTCCCTTCCAAACCATTCTATGATTCTATGAAAAGCAGCTGCAGGATGGACATGGGCTTGGGCAGCCAGCTGCTGGCCGCTGTCAGGGAACTGGGGCTGTTTCTGCCCGTCAGGCACCAAAACCGGCATTTTGTACCCCAAATTTGTGCCACTAGGCAGACGAAGACACAATTTTGCCTCCAGTTACAGCAATGAAAAGGGCTCCTACCACCAGCTGAGCCTCAGGTCATTTTCTCTTGTGGCCTTCCTTCATCTTGAGGCCAAGTGGGGATGCAGCTGGAGCTTTCTTCCCCCAGCACTTTGCGGGCACGTCCAGAGGCGGCTGGGGTAATGTCTCTTGAAAAAGGGATTGTGGTAGAAGAGCAGCTACAAAACGCAAAGGAGAGGAGTTGGTTGCTATCACTGCAAGAAGGAGACAGACAAAGATGCGAGAACTGAGCGTTTGCACCAGGAAAGACAAACAGGGGCCCTTAAAAGGGCATTTTAAACCTTGCAGTGTGGTTCTGTTGAGTAAAAACCACCTTTGTGTTTTCGGCACGTGGGAGCAGAGGAGGGAAGGATTTTCAAAAGCCTAAAAACTGATGGAGAAACCCAACTACTCCTGGTTTTCAGGCCCCTCAGCGTGGAATGGACGTGTCGGGAATAACGCTGATGCTGACGTGTACCTTGTCAGCATTAAGCAGATGCCCCGAGAGGATTTAAACTTTTGGTGCAGCCAGATACAGAGCAAGCACCAAAAAAGTACGATATGATGGGACTGCGTTTCCATTTCACAGGTTCAAAGTAAGCAGAAATCACCAAAATCTGTTTTGTGAGCATTTCTGCTCCTCTGAAACCCCGCATCGAGAATTCCTGAAAACCATCCATGAAACAAGATCCGGCCATTTGCTCCCATCCCCGTCCTTGCTCCCTGCTTTGTAAAAGCTCGTTTGATCTGAACGTGGCCCTCTCCCCACCCGACCTCCTGGGGGTTCTTTCACATGCAGAGGACCCGACGTACCTTGCCCGGAGCAGAACCTGCTGCTGGAGCTTCTTGAAGCTCCTTGGTGGAGACAAATAAGAACAAATCCCTTTCCATTTTGCGGAAGCCATGGAGGTTAAGCTGGAGAAGGAAATCTCTCAAGGACTCATTTTCAAAGATCTTCAGGGCTCCTCTCCTCCCCAGCACTTCCTTCCTGAAGAGTTTTTCTGCAATGACGCAGAAATCATCATTGCCCCACCAAATGGACTGGAAGCGATGGCTGCTGCTGATCTTCCAGAGCTTCTGGAGGAACAGGTGGGCTGAAGATGGCTGGTGCTGGCACAGATCTCCTCCCAGAAATGATGGCGTATGATGGGCAGCCAGGATTCCTCAGGCAAACCTTGTCAGGCGATTTCTGACCAGTGGCAGCATCCCAAGACACTTGCGTCTCACCTCCTGTATGGCCCGGAGAAGCTGAAGCCACCCACCAGTCTGGCTCCGCTGGCTCAGAAGCCCAGGGTGTCTCTGGTGAAGGCAGCTCCATTTTGTCTCCTTCTTTCACAGCCTGGCTGCAGCTTCCAGCTTGGCCCTTTCCCCGGCTGCCAGGCTTGGCCCTGCCGCTCAGC
>JAAGAY010014526.1:0-10012 GCA_011801015.1 Ardeotis arabs
TTAGGAAAAAATTTTTCACCATGAGAGTTGTAGATCACTGGAACAGGTTGCCCAGAGAGGTGGTGGATGCCCCATCCCTGGAAACATTCAAGGCCAGGCTGGATGGGGCTCTGAGCGACCTGATCTAGTGGGGGATGTCCCTGCTCCTTGCAGGGGGGTTGGACTAGATGACCTTTGAAGGTCCCTTCCAACCCTAACCATTCTATGATTCTGTTCTATGATTCTATAACCTTCCCCTCAGTTAATGTTGCACATCTTGTGTCATGAATCTTCTCTTCTGCTTTTCTCTACAACTAAGCTATGAATATCTAATTTCTGGAGAAAAATCCCTGGTCAACCCTGCAGTGTTGTTTGTTTACTAAGAAAATCTTTCTTTATCCTTTAAGCTGTTGAGTTCCAGCTGTTCCCAGAGTTCACTGTTGTGTCAGGAAGGAATTACTTTAACACTTCCAATAAAGAAATATTTGCTTATACAGACTGTTTAGTTTTGACTTGTTCAAGGGATGTTGTCTCTTTGCCACCATTGGCTGTTTCTCTACCTCTTAAGCAGTCCACATTCCTGCCCACCATGAGCCATCCTTTCCCAGCCAACATGATCGTGTGTGATTTTCACATTCAGTGTCCTGACTGCCAAAGTTAGATCATACCCTCATGACCCATATAAAATCTGTTATCAATTTTCCCTTACTATGACATATAAATTATTAACAGACCTTAAGCCTCTGTTACACTAACTACTTAAAGTCATGAAATTTTTTCTTTAAACAGAAGAAGCACAGACATTACAGCAATTATTTTTATTCTGCGGCATAAGTGGATTAGATTTATCACTGTTGGTTCAGGTCCCACAGTAAAGTAGGTTTATTTATTGTTAGCTTGGCTTAACAAAGGGAAGGAGATGTCCAAAAATCCTTCCACATACATCTGTTAGATTTGAACATGGGAGCTCTGGTGCTTGCTTTTACTCGTTTGCCTGCTTCATTGCGCTCAGCCCAGAGCATCAGTACTGGTGGGAGAGTACAAACACTCCTCACAGAGCGAATCATGTTGGGCAAGCACACAACTGAATATGTAGTTGTGTTCTAACATAAAAATAAATGTGAGTATAGATGCTACAGAGACATTTGCCAAAGCCTTTTTTATGGAGATATGTAAATGTGTATGGCCTGTATGTTCCTCCTAAGAATTAACAAATGTGTTAGGCTCTTCAACAGTTCAACCAAAATGTATTTTTTCTACTTTTAGGATGATGGGTTGGGCTTGAGTGTCTGCTGTCATGAGAAAAGGAGAAATAGGAGGACAGGACTGAGCTGGGATGCTGGGGGAAGACCCTGCAAAATCAGACTTGCTGTCCCTGCTGCTGACAAACAGTTCAGGGCAATAATTGCTGTAGTTTCTGTTGCTTCTCCTCCTCCTTGTAGCAATAGCTCATACCCTGACCCGTCCTCAGGAACATCAGTGCAATCTGTCTGGCTGCTCAGGGTCTGACCTGGGTGGCAAAGGGAGGAGAGCCCTGGGCTCCTCTGCCGCCCCAGCAACTCCCTATGGCTCAAGCTGCTAAATAGTGAATTATTCAGCTAGCTTCAGGGGCGTCTGATGGGTGCTCATGGGTTCCAAAAAGCCGGGGAGATGGCGTCTGGAAGCAGTCAGACGTGCTGCTTCTACCTCTGTGCTACTGTACACTCTCCTCATGGGGATACCACAAAGCAACGCAGGTCTCGGAGACTCTTAGCTGAGTGGGTCCTGAAGGAGCTGAATGGCCGAACTAAAATTTGATGTCTGCACTTTAGTTTGTTAATCAAGCACTATTTTTTTTTTTTGCAAAAGAAACAGGGTTTTCTCAGGAAGCCAGACCAAAGCCTATTTCAGTAGTGCATTTATATTATGTTTACCTAGTTAGCCTTAGCAGTCTCATGGGACGTATTTTTAATTTCCTGCCCAAAATGTCTGTGTGATATTGTGGCATGTTTTTAAGCAGCAGATATTTTCACAGAAGATGCTTTGGTGCTTCTGGAATGAGCGTACATCTGATTTGCAAAGTACCTTGAGATCCTTCACGTTCCTCGTGGGAAATTCTGTCTCTGGCTTGTATTTCTCTGAGGTTGGTGGATTCATTAAAAATCCTGGGAAGTTCTACATAATTATTTTGTAGAAATGACTGCTGGTTTTCATAACTTTTTAGTGTCTCAGTTAATTCTTGCCTCATGACAGGTCAGTTCTTTCACAAAAGAGTTCTCCATCACTGGCTTGACATCCAAGCATTGACAGTCTGCTATTTAAAAACAAACAATGTCTAAGACACCATATATAGTTATTTTCAAAGTCATTCGGTCATTTTTCTGCAATCAAGAGATCCCACAAATTTTGCCTGTTGTAGGCACAAGAAATAATTATCAGGACAACATTTCTGGACTTATGCATAATAATGTTGTGTTCTTAGTTTTTTGTATCTGGAAAAAAAACCCTGCAGCTCTAGTTATCAGGCAACATCAGATAACAAACAATCCACTTTCAACTATGAACTATAAGTCATAGATCAATGGGAACAGAATGTTATGGTGAAATACTGAAAATCATTGTATATGATCTGTTGGCTGTATTTAACACTACAGCTGATGTTTTTTTTTAATTTGAAACAAATATTTAATGGTTTACGACTATTTTATGTGGACAATAATTTATCCTTTCTGTATGAAGCACTTTAATCTTAAGTGCAGTAAACACTTTACAAACCAGCTAAGGTACACAGCAGTTTTAGTGGGTAAGTTTACCTGGGGACACTGAGGCACATCCAAATTGAAACCTGGCTATGAAAGACAGTGTCTGATGGAGGTCAGAACGGCGTCCCAGACTGCTCATTCTCCACAGACAACATAAAATACTGGACTACAATCAGTTTTGCTGCCTTTAGTATGCATTCCACTTCCTCAGGATGGCATGGCATCTCTGACGTGAGAGCTTAAATCTTCCAAGCAAATATTTATGTAAGAAATGTTAGCAATTTAACTGTGATACTGAGAGGAATAGTAGTTTGTGTTTCTATTTCCATAGAAGGAAATAGAAGGACCAAACTCTTAGCAGATTAAACAAAACCCCACTTTCTTCTTTGGATTTATACTGTTGTCTGCGAAGAATTCATAGAGGGATTTGGCCTGTTTTCTGAATTATTAGCTTCTTTGAGGTTCACACATTGCTCCTATTCCACCCTTCTCTCAGCTAAGTGGAGACTTGATTTCCATGATGCCTTTCATCTTTCTGAACAAATAGCAGTCTCTTCTGTCATCCTCTGTAGTTTTCCCACCTGATTTCTTTCCGTCTTGAGCAGCTGAGAAAACTAGATACACCATTTCTGATTCAGCAGGGGTCTCATTTATACTGTGTTCACCCATTTCCCTTGGTTGTTTCGTAAACAAAAACTTCCTTTGGCCTCTCTTCATTTCTGCCTATCTGTATTAAAGACTTTAATTTTTCTTTCATATACAATAGCACATGCTGCTTCTTCTTCACAGGACAGTATTGTCTCTTATTAATCTGAAAGAGCTCACACGCTCCATATCAGTAGTAACTTCAGAGTTTCTGCAATACCTGGAGACATCTTCAGTGCAAACTTTGTAGCTGGCACATCCCTTTGCTGTGCTGCTCTTTAAGTTTCTGCTTTCTGCTGGAACACACGGAGGCCTCTTTCTGCTGTCATCCCATTTTCACACCCTTCTTTCTGTGACTTTGCAGCAAGAATTCCCATTTATTCTTCTGGGAGGCTGGAGATTGTGAAGGTTGGTCTTTCAGCCCCAAACTCCACAAGGACCCAAGGGAAAACTGATTTTTTTTATGTCTATGCCAACCAAGCACCACACTTGAAGATGCAAATAATGAAATGTAGTGTCAAAGTGCATAAGGGCTTTCAGAAGTGGATGATCACTAGTGCTGGAGGCTGGCCAGCCTAGGATGCAGGTTGGCTGCTGGCAGTGTTTCGTTCTTCGTGTGCAATATGCTCTGCACTGAAGCTGAATGCACTCGAAGGGCCAGCACTTGTGCCTGTGGCATTATCTGTCCTGCTTTGGGGAAATTGAGACTCTCCATTAATTTAGCCTGTCTTAGCTAAGCCTAACCTCCAAAATCCCAAACCAAGTGTATCAGAAAACTCACGGGGCGTTTGCTCCATTTGTGATACTCACTGTGCCTTGTGGGTTCTTCCCTCTCCTCCACCCTCTACACAGTGCCAGGATTTAGAAAGTACGGTCATCAGGAGAGAGTATCCAGCTATCCAGAAGAGTGGCAAGAAAGACAAAAAGGGTCCTAATCCCATCTGGTCCTTTGATAGCACCAAAACAACCATCTAATAACTCCTTGGCCGTGAAATCCTTCAAAGCTTTTCAAGATGAATGCTATCATGAGATGAAATGCAATAGTCCCTTGTTTTCTGCTTAAAGATCTTACCATCATCAAATTTATTAAAAATTCTGATTCCTCTGTTAGTTTCCTGGGATTGTTAATAGAAGGAAAAATTAAATTTACTACAATTTCTTTCACCTTTTAGGGGTCCCAAAAGCTCTACAAACAAGATAAGGGAATTGCATTGCTCTGTGCAGAGTTGCAGTCATCTCCAGACTGAAATACAGCCATGATTTAGCATTGCTATATAAATTTTTAGAGAGGACATTATGAGAAATGTAATTTGCAGTAGAACTGCAAGGGGGACTTTGGTCTGTGGGTTGTAAATTTCTGGTTGGAGCCTGGCGAGGAAAGCTGAGCAAACAGTCTCATAAAGCAGCAGTGTGGGATTGTTAGTGTTTCTCATCTCATTGTGTCTTGTCCAGCAGCAATGTCCTCCAGCATCGTGCTGCTGCGTCTGCTCTGCTCTGACTCAGAAAGGAGAATGTCACCTACTGAGTCACCAGTGTCCTCTGTCATCCTGGGTTTCACTGGAGATTTTTAATGTGTGTGGAGAGATCAGCATCAATCCCAATTGCTCTGTGAATGAGCCTAATGCAAGATTTACTAGGCAGAAGCAGGACTGGATGGCACCTGCAAGGCTCCCTTTCCCAAGCAGACTTCTGCAGCCTGAGCCAGTATCCTCTCACCCTCCAGCTACTTTTTCTCTCAAGGATCTGTTTTGTCTGACCTGAGCTCCTTGCTTTAATTTAGGCAATGTGGAACATGTCGCTGCTCAGCAACTCGCTGAAGGCTGTGGTCTACCATCATTATTTCATCTCAGTGCCTCATCAGCTCCCGATGTGCTGGTTGATACATTAGTAATGCTTTTTTTGCATGCATTTATCACTCCCAGGTGTCATGCAAATATTATGGGGACTGCAGCTGGTTTGCAAACCAGGTAGCAGGACTGAGGCGAGACTTCTCAAGCAGAGATGACTGCAAAGCAGGATTTGATCTTAGCCACAGGCTGCAACCATGACTATTCAATTAGATATCCAAAAGGTCAGTGCTTTTGAGATCAAGGCTCTGGCCAAATGGCAAGTCAGGGAATATGGGCAGTGGAGGATCCCAGGGAACTCAGAGACTTGTATACACTGGCTGCTTAAACCCAAGGCCACTATTGATTGTTAATGTAAATTCACTTGTATTATAGCTTTGCACGGGAAGTGTTATTTTTTAAAAACACTAAATTCTAGTCATTTGGCCTAAAATCTCTCTCATTGTCAATGAATGCTAGATTCAGTGGATAATTACACTAATTTATTTTCAATAAATTTCAAATTAAAATGATATACTGTGGAGAGACCTGATTGAAAATCTTGCTGTTCTGTTCCTCATTTGAAAACTTGTTTGCAATTAGTCAAGCTGTCAGATACCCAGGGAATGTGTTTATTTATTTATTTTTCTCTGAAGGAGGAGAAAAAGAACAGCTACTTCTGTAACCAAGTGGGAAAACCTCTGATAATCCTTTTTGTGCAGGTGAGATTTCAGAATACCAAGATCGTAGTTCACCAATCTTGGAATTTTTCAAAAGGACAAAAAGCAGAGGGACTTTTTTGGCCATGGTCAAATAAAAATTGCCAGTACTGGCTGAAATGTTACTGCCCTGTGCTATCTGCTGCTGCCCCTAAAAGTCAGAAAAGACAGGGTTTGAGGTGCTTCCCAATTCATTTGAAGCTAACAGGGTTGGCTCGGACCAGCAATGCAAACTGTTCAAGCACGTAGAGACCTCCTAGGGTCGGAGCTGCCTTATGGAGCACTAGATCCTGTGTGAAGTTACGGGAAGGGATATCACTTGATACAAGAATCATCTGTTCTGGAGATGAGATGGAAACATGTACATAAATCAACATTCAAGTAAAAAGAAAGGAGAGGGAAGATGGACTGACAAACTGCAGAATTCTTACGTGCAACAACGTAGACAGCAGCAAATAGCAGAAAAGTCATGGGCTTTCATCAATGAGAAAATGCTGAGATGGCAATTGCAATAATTTTAAATTTTGTGGCAATGTGGCCAAACATTATCTAATATTTAAGATGTGGGCTATGTAAGCTTGCTGAGTCTTAGTGCTAGAAATTATTTTTTCCTACTGCATACCAACAGAAAAGCAGCTACAGATATATTCCCTGGAAAAATCACTCCTCTGAAGGCAAGATATCTTTCTGAATCGCAGAATGAGCTCCTTAAAGTAAATGGGCCATTAGTGATTGAATTCAATCATCCAGACGATAGCTCTAGCTGGCATCAGGGCCGAGTGCAGAACGACAGATTTTACTCTGTGTCATGGGCAGTCATCAAGAGCTCTCCAGAGACAGAGTAAAAAGAGGAAGGTACTTGCTGGGTCAGCCTGAGGGATGGTTGCAGCATGCATAGGTACATACTAGACAGCTTGGATGCGAACGAGTGTGATGCTGCAGCACGGGTGCCGGCTTTCCTGCACACCACGGCAGCCTTGCGGGACCTGCGTACAAACTGGCAATAGGGAGGAGAGGAAAAAGCGGTCTCCCATACTACTGCATTTTTGCTGTTATTTCAGCCCTCTTGGAGTGAGACATCTCTGTATGGGAGATGACTACAACGATGACCTGAGCTCTTCCTTCACGTCCTTGGTGCTTGGTCCATGTGTGCCTACAGCATTGCCTACAGCAAACTCACCTGGCCTGCCCCACGACCTCTCTCTAGGAGACAGCTGCCCTCTTGTTTCTATAATTTTTTTCTGTCTGCACAGTCTTGAATCATTGACACAGGTGAAAAAAAGTAACCAAACCCTAGATTTTCATAGGCAATCTTGTTTTCAAGCCAGATCACCTCATTTGGCTTGCTTAGCCAGTGCAGGCTGGCAGGACCGGAAGGAAAGGAGGTATGGACAGAGCAGCAGCAATCAGGGGGACCCGTGGGGAAACAAAGCAGCTCCAGGCAGTGCCCTCCTACCTCCAGGTTATTTCATCTGCCCCAGATCAGCAGCAGACAGGTTATTTCATTTACCTGGAGATATGGATAGATGTGCCTTGGAGGACATGCTGCAGGAGGGGAGAAGTTTGAGATTACTTAACTCTCTGACTGTTTCTGTGATAACGTGCTGCAGAATCAGGGTGGTGACTGATTAAAAAACATGATAATTTGAGAGATCTGCTGGACATCTGCAAAAATCCACATGGTTATCTGTGTCTGAAGAGGGGCAGCTAACTTTACAAGGACAGTATCAAATTAAAGACTGCTAGGAATCAAACCCACCTGCTACCTACACAGCAGACACACAGACACATGCAGACACTTGCTCTGCCTAAAGGGTAAACACAAGGCTCTCATCTCTCAAAGGTGCGAATCTTAAAAGCGGTAACTTAGTGCAGGTGGTGCTGGGAAACCAACATGTAACTACTGCTGGTGGCATCCTGAATTCACGATTTATAGCTGTGATGCTAACGTTGACATAGGTGGGCTATAAACATATTCAGAGCTTACCTTATTGTGTTGGTAAAAGTTTCACGTTATCTATTTTCTTCCATTTGAACATACAAGCCAGCTGGCCTTTCTAGTCCACTTCCATGTCTTTTCTAATCTGACAGGGAAGTGGTTCAATTAATTGAAAAATATGATTCAATGTAAAACATTATTTTATCTCTGTTGCTTGATGGTGTCCATTTATATAGCCGTAGGCATTTGGGTCCAACAGGTTTGCATAGAAAGCTCATGTAGGAAAAAGAATGAGCTGACCATAAAAAACTACCTTTTCACCACAAAATCCTTCAGGTTTTCTTTGTGGGCAAAAAATTGCCCTGTGTGGACAACAACTGTTCCACAGAAGTAGCTCTCCATTGTCACCCACAGGCAGCCTCTCTTTGTAGGTGTGATTATAGGATAACATGCTGCAATAAAGACTGGCTTGGGCTTCCAGGTCTTTGATTAGAAGGAACCTGAAGGACTGAGCTGGATCAATATAGTCGGGTTTGGTTTTAATTAGGATGTAATAGTGAGTGTCAAAAGCTGCCAGACTCTGGCTCAAACAGAATAAGAAAGGATCAGGAGCCAACCTCAAAGGTGAGTGAAAGAGCAAGTCTATAGAAGATGGGGATTTTGAGGGAGGTGAGAACATCACTGATAAGGTTTGGGAAAAGCCAAACAGCAGGAAAGTAGGCAGCACATGAACTGGGTTCTTGGCACAAAAATGACAATAAGCATTTTTCACAAGTTGTTCTGTAGATGCTGAGTATATTACCAGTGCAATCAGCTGCACCTTGTCTGGATCCTTTTCTTTCTGTAGAGTGACTGCCTTCAGGTTATATTCATCTGAGAAGACAGAAACATTAGATAGTGCCAAAACACGAACTGAATTTTGATAAGCATTTGCTTTTAAAAGGTTACACAGAATTTGATTGCAATCAGCAGCTCAGGGTATGCCAGTCATTTTCAGACACCTTCCATATGCTTTGATATTTGGCTGCAGGTACACGCACAGTCAGAATTTTAGTAAGTAATTTAGATGTTCGTACACAACTTTTCAGAGCTGGATTTCAGTCCATCTCCTTGATTAAAGCCCGTGTATTTCACTATTCATTAACTCAGTTCTATAGTAATGACACAGCTTTGCCCTTTGGCATATTTCTCTGGCTATCATCATGTGACTTTCCTGATAGAAAATTGTAAAATATATGTTGAAATATTAATTCATGTTTCATTTTTGTGATGTGGAATCAGAATCTGTCACATGTGCACTTGGAATATTATTTCTTTTAACAAATAGTTTCATTGCTTTTAATGATAAAGCTATTATTCTACATGGCAGTATTGAGACCTTATTTACTTAATATTCTGTATCCCTTAAAGTTCTGCCAAAATGAAACCACACCTTTTTTTTTTTGCCATTATAACTGAGTATTTGAAAACTAGACCAGAGTTTGGGTGCTTGCCCCTGATAAGAAAATAAATAGGTGATTATTATAATTAAGCAAAAGGCAAATGCCTTCAAAGGGTCGGGAATTTTGTTATCTTACTTTACAAAACGGTAAGAGAAATCGAGCAGCCTGATGGGCTCCCAGCCAAATGGTTATCATATTATAACCACATGGGTCAAATTTTTTGCCTAATCACTTCATATTCAAACATATGCACATAGAATAAGAATTTTCCAGTTTAGAAGAAAATGTAATATCTTAAATGTCTCAGAACAGTCTATATTAATCCCTTTTAATGTAGTGGGTGTTTCATGATATATTTTGATATTTGGTTGTCGACGTGTATCTTTTTATAGCTGCAACTATGCTGCCTTGAAGAAGTTCTTGCCCTTTAGCTTATTCTCAATACTTACCACTGCCACTATTTTGGAGGTGGCAACCACGAATCTGCTGGTGGGGCTACTTGTGAAACTTTACCCATTTTAGTCAAGATAAGGCAGGTTAACAAAGACCTAATATTTAAACTGAGACTAGTCTAATGAGCTAGATTAGCCTGAAGGAAAGAAGCAAGGGAGGGACTGTGAGGATGAAGAACCGCCCACTGTACTCGAAGAGCAGGTTCGGGATCATCTGAGGAACCTGAAGGTGCACAAGTCCATGGGGCCTGATGAGATCCATCCGCGGG
>JAAGAY010014527.1:0-44581 GCA_011801015.1 Ardeotis arabs
GTATTGACTCCCTATCGACAAAGATGACCTCCCTCTGAAACTATAGTATTTATCCTTTTCAGTAACAGGAAGTAATTCCAGTGGATTTTTTTGTTTTGTTTTGTTGTTGTTGCTAATTTACTTTTCTTATTCTCAAAGTAAAGCATCTGTCTTTCATCATACCAGATTTCAAAAAACAGTTACCCTGTCATTTACTCTATTATTTGCCAGCATAATACTATATGGGGGAAGAGCAGTCTTTTATTTTTATTTCTATACTTCTGATACATTTCATTTGCAATTCAAAGGGGACCAAAGTTCTCTGCTACTCGAGGTCCATGCTCTACAGGGTTCCACCTTTACTTGAGTTTCTATACGATCCAGAACTCAAGAAAACCAAGAAGAAGAAAAATCTCATAAGAAAAATTATCTGGAAAAGAGATGATGGGGAAAACAATATTAGTTATTGATCTTTTCTGTTTCTTTATCTAGACAGCAATTTGAAGTCAACCAACAGAAATAATCCAGATGCTTATGAAGGTGAAGTTTTTTCTTAGAAATAATTATTATCCTTATTTTTCTCTATTTTAATTAATTTTTAAAAAGCTTAATATACCAATTATCTTTTTTTTTTTTTTGCATCTTGGAAAGGCTATAGATACTGTTTTTGCAACTTGAATTTGTGCAATCTCTTAAAATTAAAAAAAAAAAAAATTAAAAAAAAAAAGAAAAAAGACAGAAGCTGTCCTAGAATATTTCACTAATTTAGCAATAAGTGTTTTAGTGAAACTAACATTATTTTTTCACATTTTTTTTTCTCTGTTCACAAGGAGTGGAGTAAAGTCCCATTTTCCGTTTGTGATGGAGACAGGAAAAAGAAACACACATTCTTTAGTATCATTTCTGCCTGTATCTTCAAAGAACTTCAGGATTTAGACTGAAGTGAGAATAATTTAAATGGTGAAGCACTAAGCTGAGGATTAGTATTAAAAATTAGGATTAGTATCAGTAAAACGCAACTGTCCACCGCAAAAGTAAAGCTCAGTAGGCAAGAGGCAAAGTGACTCTGGGTACTGCTCTAAAAACTCATAGAACACCTAGGAACTACAACAAGTTTCACCACTTTCTGTTCCAAGATCAAGAATTAATTTCCAAACTTTCTTTCTCAAAGTTACACAGCACATTGCACACAACTGTAACACAGAACCAAACCAGCATGCAATTCTATTCCTACGAAAGAGAGAAAGAGGAGGTGAGCAAGGAAGGAAGGACGGATGGCCAAAAACCTGCATACAAAACATGTTTATCATGTTGCCGTTCACTGTTTTGAGGAAAGGTGCTCAGATATCAAGATGAACGGTGCAGAATAAAAATCCTGCACAAAACAGATTTTTTTTTTAGTAATCCCTAAGACACCCATGTAAACACACCTACCCAGGAATGTCACCAGACTTGCATACCACTTGACCTTTGAAGTGCTCTAAGTCAACATTCAACAGATTTGGGAAATTTCATATTTAGCATATTTCATCTCTTGCAGAAAGAGTGTCCTCCAGTTAATTTGTCAGAGGGATAATGATTATGGAGATCTGTCTTACATCATGGTTTCTTTGCCAGATGAATTTCTCAGACACTAATCTTATTTGGAGTACATTTACTTGAAGCTTTATTTAAAGTGTTTCTTCTGACAGAGTCTATCAGCAGAAGTAACTGTCATAACTATAGCTTGACTATAAATGCTATCTCCCAAAGAGCAACTCTAAATCAATATTTACAAGTAAGCTACAAAAGGTCTCAGAAAAAGCCTGTAACGCTGCAATATTGATGGGGGGAAATATCTAATTGGCTCCCTTGAAAGCCTTATCAGACAACAAATATTAGTTCACATAAAATTGTCCAATTAGGAGGAAAGTAAGGAAAAGAATAATTTTCCCTAAGGTTTTTTTGGTTAAGTTTTTCTCCAGTTAAATATCGCCAATATAAATATAATTGGCAAAATACTATTGAGGTAACTCATGATCTCATTTTTGAAAGCACATTTCAGCTTACAAAACAAGGTTTCAGGATTCCTAATTTTTTTCCTAGGATTTTCTATTTTTTTCTACAAATGAGGAGAAATTATTGGATGACACCACAACAAAAATAAGTTACATGCATGACTACACAAAGTGCAGAAGAAGGAAGAACAAAATACTTCACATAGCACAACACAGATGAATTTCAACCCCCGTACACAGTCAGAGCGAAAGGAGCATTTTTGTGTGCATGTGAATAAAGCTACAGTTTTAGATGTGGAGTTCTTTTGATAGTCATGGCATTTGAATCAGTTACTCAAGTTATTCAGTCATTTACAGACACTGAAATTCATCTGCACTGTAAGGTGAATGTGAAGTACATAGACCTAGTTTTCCCTTCCCCTGCACGTAAGTAGTTATTTATACAACTGTCAGGATAAACAACATGAGTTAAATTTGGTGCACAGGCAAAACAACAGTTTTTGAGGGATTTACAAGGCCAGCTTTAGCAACAGCAGGGCATTCCCTATGAAAAGTTTTAAAGTTGTGATGAAGTAGCATTTTCTAATGAGACATTTCATAATTTTTACTGAACTCTACTGACACCCGATAGAAAACTTTCAGCATGGCTGTTATGCTGATGTGCGTTTAAATGTCCTAAATAGATAGGTTACAGATGCAAAAATAAAGACGTTCACAAAACAGATTGGGGGGGGAAATAAGAGAGTATTGCATTTTTGTGGTTCAAAAATTCAATTAACGTTGCATTTTGATATGTTTTTTGTACCAGATATATAGCCACCTAACGACTGCATAACTAGCCTGAACTTCTCAATCATGTCACTGAATGGCTTAAAAAAAGCCATTTAATTTTCACTTAAAAAATACACTTTGAATGAACACTATAATTGTATAGTTTATCAACATTTAGCTCTTTGAATAATGAGGCAAATTTATTGTCTTAAGTAGAACACTAATTTTGTGTCACTCACAATATTTCAGTTTTCAGAAATTATTTCTTCTATTTGAGCACATTAGCATTTCTATCACGTTATTATCATTTCTTCACCAAGGTCAGTCAATGAACCTGGGAAATCCTCCAAACTATTAGTACTTGAGGAAAGTTCACCTTTAATCATTTTGCAAGACTTACGCATCAATGCAACATAAGCAAGTACACCAATTGGTGCACGAGCGTAACATCTTTACTACATGGTAGACTTCTGTTACTATTTCGTCTGACACCAAGTATCTATATTTTCAATGTCATTCGTCTATGTGGACCATCATGCAACATACCTCAAAAATAAGGACAACAGAAGTTTGGCTTATGTAATTCCTACTTAAAAGCCAGAGATGTCAGACTTCTTTACATGTTCCTTTTCATCTTACAAGCCAGCTAAAAACCAACAAGGTCTTTTGCATTTTGCGCATTGTGTTTACCGAAAACTTCATTTTTATCATTAAGTTAAGCCACATGAGCTGAGTGCCAGGGATCCCAAAAACTGGATTATTTTAATTTTCAGAGTATCAGCTTGCATTAGCAGTACTTATGGGAAATTCTCTAAGATTCATACCAGAGCATCTACAGTTATAAGACCTCTCTCTCACCGTTACCCACCTCTGTTTTGGGACTGGAGCACTGAAATTATCCCATGAACAGGAAGGAATTTGCCAGCCAAACTGCATTTCAGACTAATTACAACCACCTGGTCCATGGGAACCTTCACACATGTGCTAAGAGAGGTGAAACGAATGCGCTGTCTTTTTGAATACAATCAACAATAATGTGATTTTACTTGCTGCTGGGTTGTATTAACTCATTGGCAAAAGCAAGATTTTTTTGAGAGAAGAGGAAAACTAAGAGGAAGACTGCTTACATAAGAGAGGAAAAAGCCTTAAGAAAATCAATGTAATAAATTAAATTAGCATCAGTAAAGCAGACATTTTGTATTAGAAAAGGAAAAAAAAAAGAAAAAAAAAAAAAGAGAAAGAATGCAAACTAGCAGCGTAAAAGAAGAAAAGAAAATTTTCCTGACCAACAGCACACAAGCTCAGCTTCCTTAAATGACACAGTAAGTCTTATTTTATTTATCCAATGATGAGGGCCAAGCCTTCTCACTCATGCACTGGATGTCAATTCCAGTATTTACCTGCTACATTACCTCACCCAAAAGCTGTTAAATGGCATGCAGACATCTGTGTGGTCCTGCAGGTATCAGAATCTTGGCAGATTTTCAAAATAATTAGAAACCAAAAATATAATTTGGAAAAAGAAACATAAGAATTGCAACTACAGGTTTTTGGTCAAACATATTACTACATTTTGGACTACACTACAAAACAGGGGTTTGTTACTTGAAAGCAGAAAGTGGAAGTATGTTAAACAAAACATACATAATTTGGGTTCAGTGAACAGGTTGTATGCATCGGAGTTTGTCAGCTGTTGGTCAGACAGTCAAGTTATACCAAATAAATCCTTCTTGGTTTGCAAGGTAATGCTCCTGTCATTCACTCAGTGGGTTCCTTCTCTGCCTGACTGGAACTGTCTCCTAGGTTCACAATGATAAGTGACCCTGAAAAAAAGCTCTCACTAAATGATGCTACCAAGTATCAAGCTGAGGCGAAGGCATTTCAAGAAACCCTGGGGCACTGAATTAAGCAACATATGTGGGATTTCAAGGTTTGCTTTCATTGTAATGCTTTGTATCTTGGAGAATAATAGAGATCTCGTAACACAAGAAACCCAGAAATGCTGATGTATATGAACAATATATATGCATGGCCATTACGCCTTTATGTGTCTCTGATTTTCATCCTCCCTTCTTCTTAGTGCGACCTGTTAGTTCTGAAGGATTAATTACATTATCCAAAGAATAACTGCGGGAAATGGATACATATTAGAATCTCCAAATTTTATAGTATTTGAAGAGCAAAGAATTTTTTAAAAGAAACAAAACAAACATAAGACATGTCCCACTAAGATCAGCGGTCTGTCAAGACCACAGTTCTGACAGAAGCAATAGATTACTCTGTTTAGGAATTCCATACAATCTCAGCCACTTTCTGTGGTACATTTCCCTTGTATTGGTGTCCACAGCTGTTGGATTTGGGATGTTTGAGGGTTTGTTCACACTTATTCCCTTCAGTACCTGCTGCCCTTGAATTTGTAAATTCCCTTCTTGAACCTGGTGATTCCTATTCTGTTTTAAAGTTTACTGACATTAAAGCTAAATATGTATCTCATAGTAATCTGCACCACACTGTTTTTCAAAATGGCATTTTATTCTACAATTGAAGATCAAGACGTGTTTTAATGAACTCCTTGGTGGCTAGGGAGAAATGAAGTATTGCTCCACCCATGTACTCAGAAATTCAAAGCTAGAAAAGAAGTGTGAGGTCTTTCTTAAGCATTCAGAGGCTTGTAATGTTTTAGGAAATATAGTTTAAAATGTAAATGGCCATTTCATTCCAGGTGTTTCTGGTCTAATTGTGATTTTTTTTCAGAAGCATTTTAATATATTCATTCAAGCAGATTTTACTCCGGTCATTTTGTATTAAAAATGTGTAAGTATATGCTTTGATTTTTAATGAGCAGAAAGTTGTTAGCCATTTTTCATAGAAGGCTGTGACTAATTTTATGTTATAACCTTGGCTAATAGATAATTAGGTGTTTCACTCAAATTAACTCTAACACAGCTGGAGGCAAAGTGGGAGGAAGCAAAAAGCTGGCTTTTGCCATAAATTTTGTACTATCAGCTTCTGAACACCTCTGTGAAGCAGCTGATAGGAAATGCTATATTGGATATGCATAACCTGTGTTTGCATTTTGTTAATAGTATTCTCAGTTTTTAAGTGAAGAGAAGCTTAATAAAAAAAGAGATATGCAGAGGAGGAGGATCTCCCATAGAGATCATTAGACGGATCACTGAAGCTGTACAAATTTCAAAACAAATTTCCTGGATCAGGTGCTTCCTCAGGCTTTACAAAGTGCACTGTCATCCACTAGTGTTATTACTTTAGTGTAATCCCATCCCAACGCAACGGTGTCAGCTGTGACTTGCCTCAATCCATCTCCCTCCAGTTTAAGACCAACAGAATTACTCATATGTGCTTACATACCATACTACTGCAGCAACTGTTCCCTCACGGCAAGCACCCACCCTTAGGGTAATTTGGTTTGGTGGCCACCAGGTAACATTACGGTAGAAGAACTGACCCACAATGTTAAGAGCAATTCTGAAGTCACCTAAACCAGGAGGTAGGTTCATGGTACTGTGCCTGACGCTGGCCTCTGGGTACAAGGGAGAATGTACACACACTACACCAGCACAAAGTCTTCTGCAACAGGGCAGATTGTGTCAGCAGCTCTCATAATGGACAAGTCTCCATTTACATGAAGTTATTAGCATTTTAAATATTTATTCTTCAACTAGCACTTTAAAAAGAGCATCAATCCTATATCATCACAGTTGCTTTAATGTACTGGTCTCAACGTTGTATGATGACACATTAGAGCAGGCAGAAAGTCAAGAAAGAAGCACCAATGTTTTTCTTCTATTTATCCAATTATCACTTACCAGAGCTGAAGGACACATTGTCTCTTTTGTCTTATTTCTGCTATTTCTGGATCAAGGATGCTACAAATTTGTTTTTGTATTATGTTGATGTGAGATTGCATAGCATGACAAGTTTAGCTGAATTTAGAAAGTTGGTCAGACGCCAATATATAATTTCATATTTCTGCAGCAGATTATACATTGTGCTTATGTATTATGTATTTCCTGTCACAGCCTAATAACTTCTTCACTAATTATTTTTCTGTCTTCTGCAACTCATGATTCTTTTCTTGTAATGTCTAAAATAAAAATCTGATTAGTTTCCTAGTAAATACAATAGGTATTTTAAAATTAAATAAGGAATCAATATATCAGAAATGACACACAAAAACCATAAAGAAAAATGGAGGCTAATCATCATCAATTCAAGCATACAGAAGTGTCTAATCAGGAGAGATACCATATGTCAGATTACTCAGGCTCAGCATTAAATTTGCTCATTTTACTGCGTGTGGTATTTGTGTTTTGTAGGTAGCTGATATCTGGTTACCTACAACACGTTTTTGTTAGTACTGGTACCTATCTTTTATACATATTTATATATTTATGTGCTTGCAGTCTTTCAACATCAGGTTAGCTGTTAGATGTTAAAAGCATCACCTCTGAAAATCCTTTCTCAAAACAGCCTCCTCGAAAACCTCAGAAACATAATTTACATAGCCTCCTACCTACAGCCTACAATTTATTTGAGATGTCTTATTCCAACAATGACATAATGATTCACTTACATCACTTGCACATTCACAGCATCATCAGTAAAACAGTGATTTTACAAGTATCTTCAGTAAAACAGTGATTTTACAAGTATCTTCACTAAATTATTCATGTCAAAATAGTCCAAACTTACAAATACCTTACCAAAATTTCCCATTCATCTAATATCAAACATTGCAATACATTATCACCACTTTGGTAAGTTTTACTGCTTTTTACACAGACAACAAAAAAAAACATGTACCTTTTTTTTTTTCCTGAGTCAAGTACCAAATTACATAGTTTTTCTGTGATGTCAGATGATCTTTATTGTTGCTGCAATTTTCAAATCCACCAGCATGCTGTTTTACTTTCTTGATGTCATAAGATAAAGGCTCCATGATCTTGCTTGGTAACTACATATCTTATAGTGTTCTTCTAGTATGGCCGTTTCCTGATATCAAAAAGCAAGGGAGAAGATATTTTTCACATATGTCTTTCATTCATTCTTAATTTTATATCCATGTATAAATATTTTTGTCTAGATGCAAAAATTACTATCATATTTTCCCCATGTCTTTAAAGTCTTTTTTTCTTCTCTGTGCTCCTTGCTGTAGTTCTCATTTCTCTCATGCTTCTGTACAAGTTAGCCTCTGCCCCTTGGCAACCACATTGTTTGGCATTTTCTTAGCCAATCAATTGATCTCTTGCTGCTTCTGAGCTCCCAACAACTGATAATATGTTTTGCCATGCAGTACCATGCTTCTTCATCCCCTGCTCTCTGCAAATTGATATTGCGCTTTCCCCAATTTATCTACTGGCTTTCTTCCAAGCCAGGGAATCCGGTAAGGTGTTTAATAGAACTTTCCTTCCTCCTGTGATTGGCTGTGATCTCTAAACACCCAATTAAGTGAAGAAAGCAGCTTAGCTCTGAAATCTAATAAGGAATTCTGCTGAGAAACCATCCATGCCAGCAACTATCCCTACAGATAAATTGTAACAATGTCAATAAACGTTCTTCAGGTAACGTCTTCAAGAAGAAAAAAAAAAAAAAATACAGAAGCAAGCTGTCCTTCACTCAGTTTTGGCAACACGGACACTTCAGTCCGATGAAAAACTGTACAAGAAAGGAAAAAGCACTATTTACATATGGCCTACCAGGTTGTCTGAGATCCCCCTTTTGTATCTTATGTCATTTAAATGATCATGTGTAACAGGGCTGCAATAACACAGATAGGTGGAAGCCTTTTCACACTTCCAGAAACAGGTGTATTTCCAGCTACAGAATTTGCATTAATTAGTTCAAAACGTAAGGCTTTTAAAGTTAATATATTATGGCAAGTAGTATAAAGCTTATATGTAGTCAAGGTCAGATTCATGTCTCTATTTAACCAGCCAACAGTTTTCAGAATCCCTTTTTGTTTTCTAAAGTAACGCTATACGTGTAGTATAATATCACACATCTGTGTATTCATTTGCAGTCAACCGTCTAGCAAGGAGGTACCTGAGATCAGCGTGCAAATGCCTTTTATCAACACTGTTCATATGCATCTCTGTCCTGCCTTATCCTGCTTTGGATATTTATAGAGCTGGAAACTTTCTGTAATAAATACCTCAAAACTTTCAGCAATGGCATTATTCACTAGACATGGCATTAACGCTACAGGGAATAAAGTGCTTATCTTTGAATTGTACTTTATAGAAGCCAGAATAAGCAATCACGACTGTCTAATATATGCATCCAGCTTTGGTACTGTGAGCACCGATCCCCATAGGGTGGTAGCCTGAATGCTCTGTAATCTAGAAACACAAATTACAAACAAGCCCACCAAAGGCACCCAAGGGTCGGTTCTGACCACGGTCAGACTCTCTATTCAGATGTAATTATAATACAAAATGAAACATACTGACATTTGACAACAAGAATTAATTTCTGTTGTTCATGTGATTAGGAATGCGATAAAAGCTCTACCTATTTCTGATGGACCAAATTAGATAATATTCCAAATCAGTGTTTAAATAAAGTTTATCCCAACTTATTGCTCATATTTCTTGATGAGCAGACATAATAACAGTGCATATTTAAAGCATTTTTAGTTAAAACAATTTAAAATATATCAGTAAAATGCTGCAGTAGCTGTTGCCAAGCTGGTACTGTGTTTCACAGGTAACTCAGGCACACAGAAATATTCCTTTTTAAATTTAACTCACCTTATGTGTGCTGGTTTTGGCTGGGATAGAATTTATTTTCTTCATAGTAGCTGATATGCAGCTATATTTTTGATTCGTGCTGAAAATAGTCTTGATAATACAGACATGTTTTAGTTATTGCTGAGCAGCGCTCACACAGAGTCAAGGCCTTTTCTGCCTCTCCCCCCACCCCACCAATGAGTAGGCTAGGGGTGCACAAGAAGTTGGGAGGGGACACAGCTGGGACAGCTGATCCCAGCTGCCCAAAGGGATATTCCACACCATATGACATCATGCTCAGCATATAAAGCTGGGGGAAGGAGGAAGGGGAGAATGTTCAGAGAAATGGCGTTTGTCTTCCCAAGTAACCGTCATGTGTGATGGAGCCCTGCTTTCCTGGAGATGGCTGAACATCTTCCTGCCGATGGGAAGCAATGAATGAATTCCTCATTTTTCTTTGCTCGAGTGTGCACCTTTTGCTTTACCTATGAAACTGTTCTTAGCTCAGCTCAGGAGTTTTCTCCCTTTACCCATTTGATTCTCTCCCCTATCCCACCAGGCTGTGTGGTGCTTAGTTGCTGGCTGGAGTTAAACCACAATATTACACCATGTACAAAAAGAACTGAGCAGCTAAAAAAGCCCTTACAATACAAAACACCTCATTCCCTACTACTGGACTCATGTACAGATCTAAGGAAATCGAACAGCCCCCTTGCACTCCACTCCCACCTTGGACAAAGACTCTCACGGAGGGGAGAAAGGAAAGGAGAACAGAAACCAGCAGGGTGAAAAAATGATCACATCAATTCTTATCATTGCCTAAAAGAAACATTTTCTAAACTACTCAGTCCTTGCCTGAATTAACAAGGTTAATCTTTGCAAACTAAGTTATCTGCCTCTGTAAACTGTACATCCATTACTGAAAGCAAAGCAATAGGGGGAGTAAAGCCTCACTGAGAAATTAAACCTCTCCTATCAATTTAAATTTGTATCAAGAAACGTAAATTTAGGATATTATAATTGATTAATTTCTATATTAAATCCTCCAGTCCTGCTTGACTGATATGACCTTTTAGATTTTTGCTAAAAGTAGCAGAAAGGTCTTGTACCAACGGTAATTCCCCAGCTGACATTTGTTCCTGAATACCTAGGAACTCTAAGTAAGCCTGAGGAGCACCATTAACATAATTTAGTCATCAATGAAAAACTCACAGGTTTTAATGTATTCTAATAATTTCTTTTCATTATTTATTTTAAAATAACTTTAGAATAAACCTCAAACTCAGTCATGACATTAAGCATTATTTGCCTCACTGTTTAGCTTAAAATATTACTTGTGTATAGTTGCAACCATTATGCTAATCATTCAGAATCACTCCATCATGCTTAAAAACTGCTGTTCTTGCCATTGTGAAAAGTGATTTTTAGGAAAAAAGAAAAAAAAATTCCACTAAATTTACATGAGCTTTTCCTAATTTTACATGCAAAACCATTATCCTGTGTTTTAATTTACTTCACTATTTTTAAAGAACATTCATTACATAGAATAGAATAGTTCCAGTTGGAGGGGACATACGACTATCATCTAGTCCAACTACCTGACCACTTCATGGGTGACCAAAATTTAAAGCATGTTAAGGGCATTGGCCAAATGCCTCAAACACTGCCAGGCTTAGGGCATCAACCACCTCTTGAGGAAGTCTGTTCCAGTGTTTGATCACCCTCTCAGTAAAGAAATGTCTCCTAATGTCAAGTCTGAACTAGCCCAACACAGTTTGAACCATTCCCACGTGTCCTATCACTGAATACCAGGGAGAAGAGATCAGCACCTCCTTCTCCACTTCCCCTCCTCAGGAAGCTGTGGAGAGTGGTGAGGTTGCCCCCTCAGTCTTCTCTCCAGACAAACAAGTGTCCTCAGCTCCTCCTTACAGGACACGCCTTCCAGTCCTTTCACCAGCTTTGTTGCCCTCCTCCGGACACATTAAACTACCTTAATGTACTCATACGCTGCTTTTAACTACACTTTGTTATCTTTCTCTTCAAGCTTCTCATTTCACTTGATCATAGCCCAAAAGAAAAACTAGTCAGCTGAGAAAAAGTCAAATGCACAAACATAAAATTAGGAATAACAGAATAGTCTGCATTTTACAGTTGGAAAATAAATGGATGATGAGTGAGCAATAAACTGCTCCTGCAGGAAATGGGGTGGCATAATAGTATGTATTAGTAGGAATATCACAGGTAATATATTTCTGCAACTCAGGACTTGTAATCCTTTCTAGATGACTCTGCTTAAGCTGGGTACTGCATTTCAGAAAAAAAAAAAACAAACCACCACCACAAAAAAAACATACAAGAGACAAACAAGTGTCTTCAGAAATACAACAAAACTGATAAAAGTTGTATATTTTTTAATCACCTATGAAGAAACACTGAAGGATTTATGTTTGTTTGGTCTAGAGAAACACACCATCAAAGGAGGACCTGCAACAATTTTCCACCATTAAAAGCCTATTATAAAAATTGCAATTTAATTGTTCTCTATGGCACCCGTAGGAAAAGAAAAAAAATGCATTCTATGTACAATTAATGAAAGCCTTAGTAGGATATTAGGAACACACTCTGGCTGTAACAGAGTTAGGCATTACAGCAAGCCATCCTTATTTAAAGGTATGAAGAACAGACGGGACACACATTTGATAGGTTAGGGTAACAGTCAGAAATTAGATTATGCTTAACATTTTTGCAGAGTGGGATGGATGACATTTCCTGTCATATATTGCTATGGCTTGTATGACTGGGACAAAATTAAAAAAAAAATAAAGGAGCAAAAGATTACCACAATCCTAGATTTCTTTCATTTTTGAAGTAACAACACAGAACAGAAAATATGTGCTGCATTTTCCAACTGCTAGAAAAGGAGAAATGTTATTGTAAAATTCCTCTGAAATCTGTACAAGATGACAAAATTATTTTAAAATGGTCTTCTGCTTTTCCATGGCATCAAATCATATATGTTGTGATAGCACAGAGAGAAGCTATCATGGACACATTACACTTTGCTATAGTAACTATTATTAGCATTTAAAAAAAAATAAAAATTGTTTTTATGGTTATCTATTTATATTAGCACCTTAATGATGCCTTTGAAATATGACCAGTGTGTTACTTGTATTTTTTAAATACAGCTGTTAAGAATTTTTTTAATAAATATTTTGGTAACCCATCTGCACACAACTGAGAAATGATCTTTCTTCCCCTTGACAAAAGTATTAAATTCCCATTAATACTAATAGCAACTTTTAAAAAGTTTTCTGTTAAGTTTTGCAGGACCAGTAAGTGAGAAACTGTAAATGCTCAGTACAGGATTATTTCAGACTGAAAAGCCATATAATGTTCAGATTTCTGAACATTCAGACATAACAGCTATAGAAAGGATCACATGTAATTTAATGGAAATAGCCTGAAAATAAAATCAGCTGTCAGCTTCATTAACGATTACTGGCACAACCATCTAAACACTCAATGGCATTGACTCATACAGAGTAAACTAAACATGCAAAGAAACACGTATCTGGGAAATAAAACACAAGCGCTTTCGCTTTTCTGTTATACCATTGAAATATCAGCTGCAATAAAATGAAACAGTACTAAGAAAGGATGACACAGAATCATAGAGGGACTGAGGTTGGAAGGGACCTAATCCGCCTCCCACTGCTCAAACCAGCAGGTTGCTCCATGTCCAGTTGAGTGTTGAATCTCCAAGGATGGCAACCCAGCAACCTGTCTGGGAAAATTGCTCCAGCGTTTGACCACCCTCACAGGAAAAGTTTTTTCTTATGTTTAAACAGTTCTTATATTTCAGTTTGTGCCCTTTGCACCTTGTTCTTTCAACACTGAGAAGAGTGACTCCATCCTTCTTAGCACTTGTCAGGAGAAGTAAGGAGACATCTCATTTTACATGCACAATAATTTACATAGAAAGAATTACGTATATTAACCTGGGGTCTTTATCCATACTAACCTATAATCTTTATCATATTGATACATCTGCATCAAAAAACTCACAAGATATTAATAGAGAAGACTGATAGGCTGTAGCAAGCAAGCAGTATTATTATTCCCATTTACAATGGACACACAAGTCAATTTAGTGATCAATTCAGTTAACGCACCACCTGCTTAGTGGAGCTGCAATAAACCACAGTCAAGTGTTGTCCTTAAATATCTCTTATATCCAGTAGCTTTACTGAAGACTTTTCTAAAGGTACTTGTAGAACTTGTGTCAACTACGATGTAGTAGAACGAAGCCTTAGGTTTCCCTGCATTCATCCGAAAAGCAGCGTAGTCCTTGAAATCTGTCTGCCGAAATGTATAAAGCTACTTAATTTACTCTACTCATCCTTGACAGTTTTGCCTTCCATGAACTCTAACTTCACCATTACAGTATAGCTCTCAGTATGACAACAAATTGTTTACTATGAAAGCTAATGAAAACCATTAAATATCAATTCCTCTACTACCAAGCTCATCAAGGTGAAAATATACACCCCAGAATACCAAACTGCCTCCCTGCCTTCCCACTTGCCAATTATCTATCATCTGTTATGTAACTCACATGAGAAATTTCATATTTTACTGACATTTGAAAATAGGGGAAATAGCACAAGAAAAATCTAATCCTCCTATTGAAATTAAATGACATGACATGCTGATAATTCTACTCACTTTACTTTGCCACTGTACATGACAATGCATTTCTAATACCTATGTGCGTTTTTTTGTTTAACATGTAGACAAAATATTTCCTTCAGAATTGTTAGAATACAGTATTGGCCTCCATACTCAGAAATTGTGGAATTCATAAAATCCAGCTTTTAGAATCTAACACAAAAAATATCCAAATGCAAGAGAATTCTAGCAGCTTATTTTCTTCTGTTTGTAAATGCGGGAAGAAGATACCACTGTTCGTTTACCACTGGATCTCTTTTTCATGGTTCTCTTCACATCCATGACAGCTAGTAACACACACATTAATGAACGTTTAATATGATGAATCAGCAGGTGTAACTGCAATATATAATAACTTGAGAGCCTGCATTAATCATTGTTTGGAAGTTAAACAGGAATGCAGTGTGTAGGCTTTTTGTTTCACGTATTTTACAGATTCAAGAAGGGTGAATGGCTTACCTTCACTATCAGTAATGGCGTTTTTGTTAAAACAAGGATTAGCTTAACGTATGTTAACAAATATGTTAAAATCATATTACAGCATACCAAGACACAGGGCTAGAACACTGTGCGTGTCTGTGCAATCCCTTTTCTTTGCAGTATGGCAGTAAGAGCTTGAGAAATTAATGGCTTGAACTTCAGTCATAAGCAACCAGAGAATTTGTCTAGACTCTCCGTATGAGCTTGCTAGCTCATATTAACATAATTAAGCTTATAGCAGTTGCAGTCTACTGAGCTTTAATAATTTTTCTAAGATATATAAACATGGGTAAAAATACACTACGGTTACAATTTTTAACTCAATAGGTAGCTGAAGTTAATCCGTACCACAATAACAGGATTTATATTACTTCACAAACACTTCGAAACTATCAACCTGCCTGCATGAAAGAACTTCAAGATCTGTATTTGGCTAACACATGTTAAAATGCCATTTGTATTCTAAGCATAGACTTTGACCAGAGAGACAAAAAGAGCTGTCTCCAGATGCCAACTGGGACAATCAAGAACCATTAGCAACCTGCGGATACTTCAATCACTGAAGCTATTGACAGGATAGTTGGATCCTAATTATTTCTGAAACTAGAATAATTTTCTGTAGCTTAAAATGAAAAAGCTAGTACTTTTAAAAAAGAAAAAAAATCTGGATAGGATTAGGAAATTGCTCAGTTTTATTCAGACCCCATTCAGACTGTCTCTACCTATCCCAGCCCCTCCTGCATATATATGAAATACTCTTACAAAGAACATAGCTGAGCATTTCAAAAAATAAAGTAGATGACTTTATGAAAGTGGACCGGTACGATGAGACATGAATCAGAACTCTGATAAATGTCCACAATTTTTTTTCCCCCAGAAGAATTTGTGAAGAAAAGTACTCCATCTTCAAAAGGGACAAGAGGACCAAAGGGAAGAAATATCATTAAGAACCATGACAGTTCTGAATATGAATAAGGCACATGTCCTGCTCAAGGCACATGCCCTGCTCAAGCCACTGGATTATTTATACTGCTTTATGCTTTTGGGAGTTCCTCCCAAAGCCTGGTGGGTCCTCAGATGTTATATCTGTGAAACATTGCTTCTTCAGAGAAGTAATTAGAAGTGATAGGTGGTTAGTATGGAATGCTTTGACTAAGGATAACATCCTCATTATTAAGCATTTTTTTTTTTTTAAGTTCTAATGGAAGCCATGTGAAGGTTGAACAAGAAAGACAGTTCACAAAGATGCTCAAGCAATGACGGTCACCATAAAAGATGCTAAAAGTCAATTTCTCAGAAACAGTGACAAAGTATTTTGATGTATGGAGTATGAAAGAAAGGTGAGCACAGAATTTTATTGAGTCATATCTACAAGTAAATATATGAAATGTAAGACTTTGTGAACAAAACCAAGTAGTCTTCCTGTGACAAAAAGCACAGAACTTTTTGTTACTTTTGAAGAATAATGCATTTTTATAACTCTCTTATAACTGATTGAGATGCTTATTTCTCTAACCATTGCTCTTTATGTTGCTACTGCATTCATTCCTGAGCCTCGTTTTCTTCAGCTCTGCAAAAAAAAAAAAAAGCAGCCTAAAGTTTTTTTCTGCTCTCATACTAGATAAAAAAAAAAAATTAAAAAAATTGCAGCTTTCTGTTTCTGAGCATATAGTGCCATCTATATTCTCAGGATGTTTTCACAGTCTCTGCATGAAAACAATTACTTTGCCTGTCCTAAAAGCACAGCACATTTAAATGCATTCTTTATTACCCAGATCCTAAAATAACACATACACAAGGATTTTCTAAAGTGACAACTGATTAGGACTGTTGTGCTTTATGGGATGCTAATTTGAGAATCCTTCAATATTCTTGAGTGTCAAACAGCATTAAGCAGCCTCCTTCTTGAAAATAAGACTTTTTAAGATACTTCAGGACAGACATAAACTAAAATATTTTACATTTTTAACCAATAGCTGTGTGTTTTCTTTGTGTAAATCCTATAACTTCTAGTCTTTTAAAAAAATATATAGGAACTACTCGGAGATTCAAAGCAGGCTCTGTAGACCCTACTCCCATTCTGTACCCAATAGGAACAGAATTGTGAAGGTCAACCTTGCTTCAGGAATGTGAAGAGGAAATGAACATATGGAAGGACCTGTCTCCTTTTGAAGCTGACAATAGGTACTACCCCTCTGAGTTTAAGTTTCACTGGAAAATAGGAATTTCGCAAACCAGGGCAGGTTGCTGGAGCTGAAACAGCATGGAGGCCCAAAAACCACACCCTTGTTTACAAGAAGAAAACAGCCCTGGAGACCACGCTCCTGCACGTGATTTCAGAAGAAACATACTTGAATTTATGAAACACACAAGATGAGAAGCAGTTAAACTCCTTTCTTACACAGGTATTAGAGTTCCTTCAAGCCTTTTTATGTGACCAGTCTTCCATTAAAGCTTTGAATCCTGGCAAAGATCAGCGATAGACATGGACCGTGAAAGGTGTGCTGAGACTTTACTTTCCTAAGACCAGCAGTTCGCTGAATCAACCCAGAAGACAGGAGATTCCTTACCGCTGCAGCTGCATCACTCTGTATGCAAGACAAGTATAAAGGTAGATGAAACCTGGCACAAGGAGCCTTTTCCACATGCAACAACCGTTACCAAGATGAAAGGAAAACAGTAGCATTAGATACAGTAAAGGAAATGCCTTTTCCTTCTGTCTTAGAGGGATATACCCAGGCACATGAGGATAGATAAGCCGTACTCCTTGAAAAGATGTCTTAACAAATACTCTTTACCTTAGAAAGCATTTTGCCACCTGACTGCAGAATTCCTTGACAGTGGCTAGAGACTTCTTCCTTTAAGGTACTTCAGCTTCTACTTTAAACAACTGACTGAACATTTTGTGAGTGATACAGGTCAGTGCCTTAATAATATACTTGACAAAGCACAGTACAATCTCAGCAAAGGCATAAGAACATAATTATAGAGGTGTCATGAGCAGTAACAGCAAAAATGTGAATCAAATTGAAACCAAGTATTAATCTTGTTTGCAATTCTGTTTTCAATTTTCCAAATCACCAGATTAAAGTACCACAAAAAGAAATTAGTGATGAGAAAAAGCTTATTAGATCATATTGTACATCTCCTTGGCAATATAAAAATTGCTCTCTGCAGCAAATATATCAATGCTTTGTTCTGAATGACCGAAGGGAAAGAGATGCTACCAATCTACAACAAAAGAAAAAACTTCTGTTGAAACTTTAATAAGAGTTGTGTCCTTATATTCCATCTAAATTTTCCTTTGCTCCATTTAATCCTATTTTTCCCATCTCCTCAGACTTTTTATAATCTTTAGGTCCTGCTTTATGATTGGTATTTACCTCAAGCAAATAGTTTTCATCTTACTCTCTTACTGGATTAAATAATTGAATAATTAGGCACAGAGATTTTTTTGTGTGTATGCTTTTTACTTTTTAGGCACAGATGGACTGATAATACTTTCAAACAGCAAATGGAAGTTTTCTGATTATGTTAACATTTTAACAGAGGCCAGGTTATAAATTTGGCATTAACACCCCTCAATATCTATGAGAAATACAATTTCCTAAGTTTGCATTTGACATTTTAGTGGCCATGTCACATTGGTAACTCAGAGTCATCTTGATCCAACCTTTTATTTTTCTCAGTAAGATACAGGCTGCATTCAGTCAAGGCCACAGAATGTTATTTGATCTTCCTTCATGTTATTATTTATTCTTTCCATTAAAAATCACTTTTTAGGTTTGCATAATACCAAGATCAGACTAACAGGCATGCAGTTACTCAAGTCTCATCGCCTCTTTCATAGACATATAAAGATTACTAACAGGTATCACCTGGACTGTATTTTCATAGCTTGAGTATTTTAGGTTTTTTCAAGTAGCTTTTAATTCTACAATTAAAATATAGATCACATTATGAACACAAAGTAGAGTTAGCATATTTTTTACATTGACCATATAAATCATATGCATAATCAAGTTATATTTTTATAATTAGCGTGTAATTACCTTTTAACATAAATTTCCACTGGTTGCAAACCATTTACTGAAATAGTAGTTGAATTTTAATGATCATACAATAAAATATCAAGATTTTATTACTCGTTCCATTCCTATAGAAGCTTGGCTGAAGGAATACATGTTATTTCCTCAAAGCAGAAATATTTTGCCCACGAGCACTGTTTTTAAGATGTGGCAATATGATTAACCTGCTTTGAAAAAGAACCATCAGCCTGTGACTATCCTTATGGTGAAGGTTTTCCCTTTTGTACCTTCAAATTGGAGGTGAAACAAAATGAATCTTTGGCAATGATCCTATTAATAAGTCTCCATCAGCAATCACCTGGCCACTGTAGGGTGAAGCAGTTTAACCTCAATCCCCCAGAAGAGTGTGTCTAACCCTTGCAAAGATTTTGTCTCCCAACTTTGACTGGTTGTCCAAGCCAAAGACAGTAACAGAATTTTATATTGATCATGTCTCTCATTTGTCCTTCATTAAAGAGCTTGCCCTTGGTCTCAGATATAAACACTACTTGAGACTTTTTCCCTTCTTTTTTTCCTGTAATATTTTTGAGTATGAGTGGAATGAACCATCTAGAATGGCATGGTGTTGAAGCTAAGAATACACTGGCCAGAAAACTCAACAAAAATACAGCACAATGAAAGGCAACACAGTACTCTGAATACCATTAAAAGAAAAAAAAAAAAAACACTTCAGCTTACAGAAATATCAGTAGTACAGATGGATCACCTAATCTTACAGTCAAATAAACAAACAGAAGATAAATAGCAGTTCTAAAAGCACCACTGCAAAACTCACCTCGCAGCACAATGAACAAGACTTACAGTTATCTTTCTCACTAAGATTGGTTTTGCCTTCCCATTTGGCACACGGTTACGATAAGAGTAGCATCCTGAAATTAAGAGACAGAGATCTGTGAACTCTGTAAAACAGAGGATCTACATTACAGGTTCAGTTTCCTTGAACAGCTTAATTCTACTGGAAATAATTCTGCCAATATTTCAACAACTATATCTTCAGTCTGGCCCACTTCTCCCCTGTTATGAGTGTTATGGAATGTAAAGTGTCTTCTGTTGTATCACACAACATTGTCATTTTATCTATGTGGAACTTGGCATATCACACTGATCTCTATTTCATGTGTCTTCTGACTATATCTAAGTTTCTTCTGGTAAACACAAGCAAGTAACAGAAAGAAAGGAAACAAAAAAAAAAATCCATTAGAAAATGGGAACCTTTTTTTTTTTTTGGTCTTCAAACATAGGAACACCATTCTATGTAACCATGACAAGAATGGACATCAATATCCTTTACCAGCATGTTCTCCCATAACCTGGGAAAACACCAGAAATATTATATCAGGGAATAGGGGAGATATGTTATCTTGAAAAACGATAACCTAATTCAACTGGAACTAGTTACACAGCTTCTGTCTTTGTGACAATCTCACCTCAGAGCACTGAGCTGGAAAAACCTCCATAACTAACACTCACCTACAACTCTCATCAACAATCTGCCGATAATATCATCACCCTGACATTTTTATAACAGTGTTGTTATATTTGGGGGCTTAACTAAACCATCAGCTCTAGGAGTTACATGATTTGCGAGGTTCACGGCTTTTATTTTTAAGCTAAGTTTTCAGATCTCAAGATTCATTGACAATAAAACCAGAAGGGATTGGTGTGATCACTTATAACTCCTGCATATCGCTGCATATCATTTCCCTAAATTTATTCAAATTTGAATCAGAGAATAATTTTTGAAGTGAAAATTTCTTATGATAGAGATTCCATCACTGCATGATTTCACAGACAGGCTTGAAAAGATTGAGTCCATCTATCTAATTAAAAAAATAAGAAAAATAAATACGAATAGATTATTTTTTAAAGTAGAAGAGTTTAGAGCTACTTATATCTTTTTATTTTTGGCAGTAGACAAGGTTAGGGAGATTTGGTTTATAATTTCTTAATGTTGCTAATGTTTGGAGTATGCTAGTAAAGCCTTTAAGCCACAGCACATACAGTATATATCCATAATAGGTTAGCCCTATATATTAGTTCTTCCCACTAAAATTTAGCTAAGATGACATTGAAGAGATTAAGATTTTTTTGAAGTTACATTGTCATATGGTCACCTTTCTACTTTTATGAATTATCACAATTGTTGCTCTAGTATTAACAAGATATTATTTGCTTACTAGTGCAATTATTGCCAGAGAATTGACAGAAAAAGCAAGAAATTTCAGACTCAAATCCAACAGGTTATAGTGAAGCAATACTTTCCACGCTTATTGATAGTGTACAGATATCTGTGGCAACAGATTAGAAATAACCGACAAATATTCACTAAGTTTATATCAAGACATTTGGAAACAAGTCTGAGTAGCTTACATTACAGGTTTCAAAAAGGAAGAGATGTTCATGGAAATAAAAACTTGCAAATAATGTTTTATTTTTAATTAAGAACAAAATTTTTTCTTCAAAATATTGAATCCTTGCATGGCTTTTACATTGCATTAACATGTCTTCAAGGCTTTCATTGACTCCAGGCAAGAGTGAGGTTCAGGAAGAGTTTCTTCTTCCTCTTGATGCATAACATCATTGTTGGATGTGTTATATATTTAATTCACTTTCTTCTACTTACTGAAAAACAGCTGTGACCAGAGTTGGAACACGGCATGTACAGACCGGCATTTCTAGAGACATTAAAAATCTTTAATGTGTAAAGACATTAAAGTGTCTCACTGGTTTATGTCCTTCCACACTAAGGGTGAATCAGTAACTAGATTATTTAATTTTAATTTAACTAAAGTCAGGAAGACAGACAGCATAGTTGAGCCTTTTTGTGTTTCTCTATAAACTCTGGGTCTGGTCAGTCTCCCTAGGACTACATCAGAGCTTTACCTAACAATTCCCAAGATGTTAAAATTATCTAGATTGCTGAACATATTCTTGATAACTTCTGAAACTTTTCTATGGCTTCCAATCTCTTCTTTGGTCGGAACTATTTTATATAATGCTAGAAGTGTTATTTGACTTGCAATTAGTGAGGCTTCTTGGCTAAACACATACTACACGATTGCCTGTGAAGGTAGCAGGTTAGATTCAATGACAGGGGTTTTTTTTCTCCCTATTATTTTCAGTGGTTAGCAAAGCAGCAACTTTCATTCCAGTTTGCAATTAGTGTGAACAGAATTTTGGTATGAATTACCCTCTTCTACATAATTCATCATAAAAGTACAATTGTAGCAGGTTTTCCTTACACCATGGTTTTCATCACAGACTCTGAAAATATTTTAAAGTTCAAATAAAATCTTACTGCAGTGAAAATCCTTCAGATAGTTTTATTCCTGTATCTGGTAAAAGTAAGAACTCCAAATCTTTACCTCTGTGTTCTGAGCATCCTCCCCAGTTGACAAACCTGGAGTTAAAACCAATAACATACAGGTACATGAAAATGCTGTCCAAACAGAAGGTAACAGTAGTTTTGCCAGATCCCGACAACGCTAAGATTTCACCTTTTGTAAGTAAGTCACAGAAAAAAAATGAACTCCCTGATTTCTGTTAATGTTGACCTCTCAGATTTAGAGTTGTAATCACAAGAAACTGCAAAAACAATACATATTATCTCTGAATTTTCTAACTACTCAAATTTGAAAAATAACTACTCATGCTAGACTTTACTATCTCAGCTCCATCAACTTTGTGCTCTTTAAAAATGTACAACTCAATATTCCAGAACACATTCCACCTCTTTCTTTGACATATAGGCTTTTGAAAAAATAAGAGTACAAAAATCGAAGATAATAAGGTGAATCAATAAACTCACATGTTTTTCCATGGGAGAGAATAGGATGCAATTCTTCACATACATTGGTTTCTTCTAATATTCAGAAACTTTAAAAGCTGATGCTTCATTATAAAAAACTTCAAGTACTTTAAGCAAGTAACAAACCACTGGAGAGTAGTAATTTCAATTAACTAGGATTTTAATTAATATTTAATAAAGTCCACAGAAATGATCACTGGACCAAGTCTTATGCATTGTTACTGTAAGAATTAGTTTACCATAACCGTATTTGGAGTATAAGCAGCTCTGTTATTCTAGCTGTTTAGTTGTAAGGCATTTGTGAAAGTCATGCTCTTCAAGTGTATAATCTAAGGGCACATAATCTAAATTAAAAGTCAGATTTAGGCTGAGGGAGCTACTTAATACACAAGCCAAGTGAACTATGCAATAACTGCAAATGTCATGTAAATATCAATGATTATTGACCTTGGCTTTCATTCTTATGTATTTTCTATGTATAATATTTCATTAAAAGGAATTATGAGAATCACATCATCTTAAAGACACACATAGCTTCTGACTTTGTTTTCATGTTGTCACTCCACATTTCCTTCTTATGATAAAAAAAAAAGTAGTCTTCAGATCAAGACCAATATAGATTAATAAGGAGGTTATGCTATAAATGAGTACATAGGCTTATGGCTCATTGGAACTATATCCAGTTTGTTAAAAAGCAGAGAGAACAGCAGCACCTGTAATTCACTCTGAGAGTTCTCTATTCTATATAAAATATACTTTTTCTCAGATGTCAAATGTTTGATTTCTTAGGGCAGTTTTCTCAAAGGAAAACGTAGAGAGGTTTGCACACAAATGCTGTTTGTTAACAGAACGCATGTACAACTTGCCCACACACACATCTCAATATATATCCCTTTCTAACCAAAAGGATAAGAAAATTCTCGTCAGGAAAAGCTACGATATGTTAAATTAAGTGTTAATTATCTAGAGCCTTAAATGATGGATGCTACAGAGCAATCTGATATCATCCATTTAACCTTAATGATTTAATAATGAAAGATGATAGAATCATACAACGGTTTGGGTTGGAAGGAACCTTAAAGAATCTCATTCCAGCCCCACTGCCCTGGGCAGGAACACCTTACACCAGACCAGGTCGCTCAGAGTCCCATCCAACCTGGCCTTGAATGTTTCCAGGGATGGGGCATCCACAGCTTCTCTGGGCAACCTGTTCCAGTGCCTCACCACCCTCACAGTGAAGAATTTCTTCCTTCTCTCTAATCTAAATCTACCATGTTCTTATGTTGGGGGCTCCAGAGTTGAACACAAGTACTCCACGTGGGGTCTCACCAGAGTGGAGTAGAGGGGCAGAATCTCCCTCGACCTGCTGGCCACGCTCCTTTTGCTGCAGCCCAGGATGCGGTTGGCCTTCTGGGCTGCAGACGCACACTGCTGGCTCATGTTGAGCTTATGAATGAAAGATTGCACTTCAACATGATTGCCAACCATATCTATATAATTTCTGGTGCTTTCATAAAAAGATCTCAATAGGCAATGTACTTTTGGGACAACCTTTCATTTATTATAGGCAAAAAATTCCTATTAAAAATAGAAAATGTGTAACAAAAGTCTGTGAGGCTACACACATGAGAACTAGTTGTCCAATTGTCATGTAATTCTGGGATGAACTCTAGGGGTACTAGATGCTATAATAAATGTAGTCCCCGTATACTCTAGTGTACTCGCAGGCAATGACAAATGCTTGTTTCTAAGACTCTTACTGCAGTTAAAATTACAGGGATAGTCAATTTGAAATTACTGCCTCTGGTTTTTTTTTGCTTTTTTATTTTCCTCCTCTCCTGAAATTTGATGCAAAAATACATGCATCAAGTTCTTTTTATTCACATGAATGTGAGATACATGGATGACTATTATATGAGGTGTTTTATATGGCATTGTCTACTTTATTCTCTAAAATAACAGTGCTCCCCCATTGGCCAATAATTTTAAGTAAATCTCAGCTACTAATTTTTGCTTTAAAATGAATGTAAATATAAAAGTTTTAACAGTTGAAAGTCTGAACATTCTCTGGTTCTTTGGTCCAATTTTTAAATATTTCATTTTAAAATAACGTAAATTCTATCATGAACATTTTTTTCTATTACATTTTATTGTCCTGTCAACATTTTATGTAACCTTAAAAGTTGGGGTTTTTTTAAATCATTATGACAAATAAGGAAATTAAGGAAAAAATGGAAAAATATGTAAAAATTATTGTACTCTATTGACTATACTGACTGGTAAAATAAATTATTTCACAAAGTTGGATATTTATATATATTATTTTTAAAAGTAGGGAGCATCAAGATATATTTTGAAATCTCCCTTCTAGTTTGGAGGCAAATACCAATGATGAAGAATATGTATGTCTCCTCACAGAATTTAGAGGAGCACCCTAATTCCACAAGAATTGTTAAAATATCTCTTTTTATATGTCTCATTTCTCTTGTAGAGTATTCCTTTAGACTGAAGGAACTTGTTAGTAACATAATCCTTACATAAAACGCTTATTTTGATCACGTTTGCTGGTCAAGGAGGCTGGTCAGAGTAGCAGGAAGACCCAGTAGACCTGTACACTACTATCTCAATTTAGTAAGTGCACATCAACATGTTTTTGTTAGGTCTAAAGGTACTTTTGTTACAAAACAGTGGCTGCTCCAGGTTATTAACGTAAACCCTCGAGTTTAAAACAGAACTGCATAGCTCCTTTTGTCCACTGTATTTACAGCCTGTTTGCATTCTCATGAAATAAAGAAATTCTGGTAGATTTTCACCCCAAAGCTCTTTCTTTGCCTTTTTATTGGATTCATGCTGTTCTTTTTTTCTTATAATATTCTATTTAATGTAATTAACATGCACTGAGGGCAAAATTCTCCTTCCCAAAGCACAGACTCAGTTAAAGGAGAGAATTTTGCCTTGCTTACTACAACATAATAACATGCTTTCATTGTGGCTGGAAATATCATGGCATATAAATTATACCAAGCACTGAATATCCCAGAGAAAATAAGAAAATCTGTGCTACAAAAAGTTAAATTTTTTAACTACATTTTCTATCAGAGACCTAAGTAAAATAAAATCTGTACATTTTTTCAAGTCAATGTATGAGGAAAAGTGCACTGTATGAAATGTAGACTGAAAGATACAAAAAAAAAATCAAATGTTCACGTTAACTCTTAGATATATGAGCGCACACTCATATGAGTGAAAACACTCATTCTGTTTATGTTGCTTCTAAACATGTAACTCAGACTTTATGTGAGCATAAATGAAGGCTTTATATACACACACACATATATATGTATGTATACATATATACATACATATACGCCAAGTGTCGGGTCCTGCACTTTGGCCACAATAACCCCATGCAGCGCTATAGGCTCGGAGCTGAGTGGCTGGAGGACTGTGAAGAGGAAAGGGACCTGGGGGTGTTGGTTGATGCTCAGCTGAACATGAGCTGACAGTGTGCCCAGGTGGCCAAAACGGACAACGGCATCCTGGCCTGCATTAGAAATAGTGTGGCCAACAGGAGCAGGGAGGTAATCATCCCCCTGTATTCGGCGCTGGTGAGGCCGCACCTCGAGTATTGTGTTCAGTTTTGGGCCCCTCACTATGAGAAAGACATTGAAACCCTGGAACGTGTCCAGAGAAAGGCAACAAAGCTGGTGAGGGGTCTGGAGCACAAGTCTTATGAGGAGCGGCTGAGAGAGTTGAGATTGTTTAGTCTGGAGAAGAGGAGGCTCAGGGGAGATCTCATTGCACTCTATAGCTTCCTGAAGGCAGGTTGTTATGAGCAGGGGTTTGGCCTCTTCTCCCAGGCAACAAGCAGGACCCGAGGAAATGGCCACAAGTTGTACCAGAGGAGGTTTAGATTGGACGTGAGGAAAAACTTTTTCTCCCAAAGAGTGGTCAGGCACTGGAATGGCCTGCCCAGGGAGGTGGTGGAGTCGCCGTCCCTGGCAGTGTTCAAGGGGCGCCTTGATGAGGAGCTACAAGATATGGTTTAGTAGCTGTGGCAGCAATGGTAGTGGGAAGACGGTTGGACTAGGTGATCTTATAGGTCCCATCCAACCATGTGATTCTATGATTCTATGATACACACACACAAACTTCATTTATGCTGGCTACACGTGTATATGTGTACATATATGCACACACACCCATGCTACTTAAGTTTCAGTGGGCAAGAAAACCATTTCTACTTACTCTCAGTAGTACTCAGAACAATGAAGCTACAAAGTGGAACACGAGAAAGTGCACCATAATTGCCAAATATCTCGCTCAAACACGTATCCCTGTTGTGTATACATTCCAGTCTGGTGTCTCCTCTCTTTTAACAATCTTGGTCTTTCAGGGTCAAAGAAAAAGGAAATTCCTAAGCTTTTGAGCTATGTAACATGTTATCTCTAGAAGCTTCTTAGTATAACTAAGTAATGAGACTTTAAAAAAAAAGAAAAAAGAAATATTTTTCCAAATGAAGTTTACTTAGACCAGGAGGTTGGAAGTAAACACCTTTCATCTTGAAGCATGGGTTTAGGGTAAAAAAGAAAACTGGTTATTACTTGCAACAGTTTTGAGTTGCTTAATGCAGATTCACTTAAGTAAAAGTGAATCCTCCTGATATGCCTTTCAGCATTCTGAGCTTTAATGATGCCTAGCACAGCAGTGTAATTAACAGTACCAGTGATATATAACGATCCTGTGCTTTCCAGTGGCAGAAACAGAAGGCTAATGCCAGATTGCTTGTTAAAGGTACACCCGGTTGCAAAGTACACCAGATGAGACAATCCCCCAGTAGCCACGTAATGAGGTAAAGACATCTGTAGGATTATTTCAGAACTCTGAATGTGAAGATTTAAAGTCTTTGGTGATGCTGCAGATGTTATTATCGTCATCCCTGCAAGCCGTTGTCACTGGAAATAGATCAGCCCTCCAATCAGACTGGACTGCAAATGGCTCAGACCTTGTTTTTCCTTAAATGCCTTAGTACATAGCTATTCCTAAGTTACTCAAAGCAGTTCAGACTAAGTTAACAGAACATAAAACATTCCCTTGCATATGCTTTTCCTTCTGAGAATTGTGCCCCACTGCTTTAGGAGAAGACTAAGTGATCACTCAGTAACAGGAGAAAAAAAGAAACAAGAGAAAGTGAGAATAATTCCACTCTCAATAAATAAGAAACACCATAATTTAAGATACTACTACAAAAGAAATACAGGTTCGGGGAGGGGGAAAGAGAACTCAGAAAATTTAGCACATGCACTGAACAGGATACAAACTATGAACATGACAATATTTTGGAGATAAAAAGGCATAACAGTTAAATAAAGTTATCAAAACATTTTTTTCACATTTTGACTGAAGAAGCAACAAATAAAATATCAACCATGTAGAAAGCTTTTAAGAAACCTTTTAGAAATATTTTTAAACCTGAAAAATATGCTAGTAATGAGCACAGTTTTTGTTGGTTTTTCTTTCTGGTAATATCAAAACATCAGTGTATTGGCAGGGGGAGAGAAGAATCAAATTTTAATTTTAAAAATAATGGCACTTCATACCATTCTGTTGTGGTAAAATAATTTACGTCCACTTTCAGACCTCTCCATATTAGCACTGTGATATAAAGTAGTCTCATTGTAAGCAAGGATCAGGGATGTAAAAAGTTTACCCAAGCTGGTATGAAAGTTTTTGAAGAATGCACAGAAAGCCAAACGCTGACAACGAAATGAATTTCCTGAATTATAATTCTGTACTCTCATTTTCTTCCACAGCAGTGAGGAAGTTTTCAGCTAAATGAAGTGTTGAAACTTTTTAATATTGTAATGAAACTTAAGGAAAAAGAACTTTTTTGTAAGGAAACCATCAGGCTCTTTTCCTGCTCTTTAGTGCTGTAAAAAGCCCAAAATTATTCAATTGCATTCACCTGGTCAAATAACTAAATTAAATTTTATAGTGCATATTAGATCTCAATTCATGCTGTTGTAAGTAGGATAGATATGGATAGATCAGTATTATCAGTGTTTGGATACACACACATCTAAACTGAGATCTAAATCGGTAATTTTTAATTTGCAACTAGAATATATCATTATGAATGGTATTATCACAATAACTCTTAAATTCAGCCTGTTTTTAAAGGTCAGTAAGTCATCTGCAGTAAATAATGTGATCAACTTCATCCCATTTCAGTTAATGAATTGTCCATGAACTAGTTATTATTGCCTCTACTTAATTAAAATAACACCCATACAGGATCTGTTTCTCCAAAATGTCTTAACAGATACTTGCACCTAGAGATGAGCCTCTAAAAGCTTGCTTTTATTTACATTTATGTTGAATTAAATGTCTTCCAAGCAAGACTGGCAAATATTTAAAGTCTGTGGGATCGTCATTAAGCATATCTGAAACATCTGTTCAGCTTAAACATGTAGATGGTATGTTTTCATTCAAAGATTAGAATACCATAACTTAGTTCCAGTGCAGACATTAAAATTTAGACTTCATTTGCACTGTCTGCAAAGTTACTGTTAAATAAATGTTACTTCTATGTTCAAAGCAACACATATATTTTTGCTAATATACAAAGATGACTTTTTGGACTGGCTGAAGCAGCTAAATAATGCTATCTATCATTGAAGGATATTTGTTGACCACAAGCAGAGCACCTGAGCTACTTGGAACATTGTTACGGCCCTAAAATAAAATATAATTGGTCACGGTCTGCCCATTAAACACCAAAATTCAGACTTCAGGTTAACTTGACTCAAGACAATTCTTTAGAAAGGCGTAACGTACAGATGCACGCATATACATAGGATATATTAAACACCATGCACAATGATAAAATAGCATTAGGAATATCACAACATGGCTAATATTTTAACAATGCTCAAAAAAACCCTTAGTTAAAATGCAAAATAAAAGTTTCAGTCTTCACATAAAGCAAAAGTGGCAATGATATTGAAACATGAGGAAAAAATTGTTTGTTTTCACCTTCCTTCCCTTCTCCCAAAACCAGATTCAATATGTTTATTTTATTATCATTGATATTTTAAAATAAAATATATGTAGGTCAGTTCTTTTAATACAGTCAGGAAATATTTCCCTAAATTCCATTATTGCACCAAGTATTTAAAAACAAGAACTACACCCCAACGTCTGTCTGTATTTCAACACCATGCTGCACCTACTTTAATATTATCTGAGAGGCATTTGCACTCAGCAAACCCCTCAATAACTAATTCAGAGCTTTCTAGAAATAATGAGAGCTATCTATCCCTTCAGTTATAAACTTAGAAGCAAAGCAAGACATTATCAGTGGTCCATAGAATCATAGAATGGTTAGGGTTGGAAGGGACCTTCAAAGGCCATCTAGTCCAACCCCCCTGCAAGGAGCAGGGACATCTCCAACCAGATCAGGTTGCTCAGAGCCTCATCCAACCCGGCCTTGAATGTTTCCAGGGATGGGGCATTCACCACCTCTCTGGGCATCTGATTCCTAAGACATACATTATATGACTCACACACATAAAACACATGAAAGAGAGACAGGCAGATAAACAGATGCAGTATGACTAATTTCAAAAATATTAAACCTTTGTTTTCACTTTTAATGCAGTAGAAAGTCAGAGGTACATGTATAAACCTTATGTCCTGCATGGTATTCAGAAATGTCATTGCCTAAAGATAGTTCTCATTTACTGACCGGTTTCTGGAAAAAAATATGTACATTCAGTTAGACGAAACATGATTCTTTGTTAACTACAATGAAAATCTACTTTTCCAATTAAGGATATCAGAGTTCACGGAATTCTTCCTTTCCATTTGATAGTGCGTTTTACAAAACAACATAACTAAGAGCATATGACTCAAGAACCTCATTTTCTTTTACACTCTGCGGGAAAAATGTACAAAACAAACAAAACAAATAAAATTAGTCTTTGAGATGTGAAGATCCTTTTCTAATAATTTTTTTTCTGGAACTTTTTCTATTGTGCATCCTCGCTCAGGTACTACTACTTTAACTATTTCAGGATTTAATTCCCGAGACAGTAAAAAGCATAATTTTAGCTCACATTTACTTAATTCAGGGAAGTACTTGTTAGGAGGTGAAATGAGAGAGGTGGGCTGGAGAATGCAGCCTCCTCCTCTCAGGATCTCCTGGCCACCTGAGGCAGACTTGGTTGAAGTTCCTGCCGTTTCATGCAATTTTACTATTATACTTTAATTTATTATCTTAGTCAGGCTAACCTTGTGTGATCATATTAACAAAAAAGGAAAACCAGAAGTAAGTGAAGGGGACAATCAGCTGATTTAAAATTGAATCAAAAAATAATCTTGCTTTCAAGAGAGTGCACGGTAGCATGGGCTCCCAAAGGCAGCAGAAAGACTCTGAGATGGTTATATAAACCCCTTTATCAGGAATACACGTTTTCACAACAACAAAACAATTGTAAATATTTATAAAAGAAAAAACTTTTTTTCATGAGAGTTTATACAAAAGGATTCAAAAATAATGCAAGCTTTACCAACTCGAAAGCATTGTAAAATTCAGAAGAATCAACTAAAAAAATATATTGCCATAATGTTTTAAATAACTAAGAAAGAAAGATCTGGTCCTTCATAAAAGTAGTTTCTTTTTTTTTTAAGAGGGAGAACAAAGACAATTTGCTGGCTACTATAAAATGCTAAAATCTCTACCTAAGATATTCTCCCTACAGTTTTATTCTTTTTGCATTTCCTCCCATCTCCCATACTCTCTTCTCTTCTGCGTTTATAATATTCAGAATTTTCTCCTCTATTGTAAATTTCAGTTCACAGAAGAAAAAAAAAAAGTAAAATATATACAAAGCTACATCGTAGAAATGTTTCTGTATGTGTAGAGGTGTGTTTCTTCCTAAAGTGTTTTCAAAAGACAGTCCATGTATTACATGTTCTGCACAAACTATCGCAGAGTGAAACAAATAAAAGCCATGGGGTGGAGAGCGGGAGAAATCAAGAAAGGTTTTGCTGTTGTATATTTTCACCCTGGACATCACCATAAATTTGTTAATATTCCTAGAGCTGATCAAACCTCAACATTTCTTACAGCCAAGGAAGTCATATGCCTTGAAAATTTCCCTTAGTCCTGAGTAAAAGAGCAAGAATGCAAATGAAAGTCAAAATAAATCCCTCTGACCTTATCTAACAAAATCCTCTTTCTTGAGATAAAACATTCCAGAAGTTTTCCATCAATTGTCCGTGACAAATATTTTCTGATAGTAAACGTTAAAATTTTTTTGTTTAAATCTACAATTTTCTTTCATCGTTTGCAGTGATTCAAAAAGCTGTAGAGAGGGAAAAGTAGGCAGTAAAACCTGAAAACAAGTTGGCAAAGGAGTAGAATCACATATGGACTGCAGCCTACAACATTCATCAGGGTGTTACTGTTTTAGTTTCAGAGGAAAGAGAAAATGATCAGATAGCCTACCTCAAATTCCACAGCTAAGAGATTATTGCTTCTGTAATGACCACTATGGAATATATATTTCCCTTTCCTATATCATCGGGAATAAATCAGGTCTAACTACACTATTATGAGACATTTATGTCCCCTCCCAGCCAGCACATCATCCTCTGTTTATTTAGAACTACCTAGCATCTATTTTCAATAGCAAACACACAACAGCTTAAGAGAGTTACTTAAGCTGAACTCAGAGCTCAAATTCAAAGCAATTTCACAAACTTTTTCAGAAACAAACAAAAAGAAAACTTCTGTAAGACTCGAATTCTTCTATAATTGATTTTTCATTCAAGAAATTTCTTTAATGCTAAGTTCTGTATGGAAAACACAAACATCAACATTCATAACTCATTGTATACCAGCATTTCAAGTTATTACAGCATTCATTAGTGTACATCACATCTCTGCCTGACTGATTGTTACAAGAAGAATGAACGTTTGAGATTGAAAAGCCTACATAAATAGTCCTGTCCCTGGGAGGGATTTAAGTTTTTGATACTTTTTTTTTTAATAGTTTGGGATTGTTTGTTTGTTTGTTTTTTAATAAAGAAACATTCTTGCAGATATCATGGGCTTAATTTGGAGTTACGAAGGAAAATTATGAGATATGTTTTAAATATGAGGTCAGACCGGACAACAAAACCGTCCTCTCTACCCTTAGAACATGTGGCTGAAACACTTTTTTTATTCTTTGACTAAAAAGATCTTTAAAGAGCCAAGAATTTCACACAGTCATTTATTTTGTGTTTTCTTCATCTCCTTTCACGCCTTATCTCCATTCTCAACTTAATATGTGCTGCCTTTTAGACTATAAGCTCTTTGAAGCAAGGGTTGTCACGTTTCAGACGCTTCTACAGTGCCTCATACAAAAGGGCCTGACCTAGTTAACTCCTAATCAACAGTGCAATAGAGAAGTTAAATAATTATCATAGCGTTGTTGTATGTCATACCACGCAGTTCAGTTCACTGAAAAACCCTGTTGCGATATAAGGGTACATCTCTGTTACACAGGACATCAATAAAAAAAAAAAAATTAAAAATTGAGATTTTCACACATGAAAGCATCAGGAAAACCTGGCATTAAAAATGAATAAAGCTTATATGGAATCAGGTACAGATTTATAAACATCCGCTGTGTTCAAACTCAGCTGCACTGAAACCAGACTTGGATTGCAGGTATTTTTATTCCACATAATTAAAGCTCTACTGCACTGCTGAGAACAAATACGTGCATATCAAAATACTGAAAAGTGAAAAGAAAACTTTACTCTTTACAACAGCAAGCACTTTTAAATTGCTTTGCTGTTTAATTCCACCTCAGTTGAACACAGAAATTAACAAATCTGCTTTCAGACATCCCTGTTATTCTTCATAAAGTCCCAAAGGTGTCTCAGTGAAACTAGATTTAAAGCATGTTAAGTGCATTACAGGAAATGTGTTCCCAAACACACAGTCCAATTAAATGCCGAATTATGCCTTCAAGTTTCACCCATGTAAACCATACAAGGCCAGTGAGATTTTGCAGTGGAAATTTAAGACAAAAAAAAAGAACACTCTTTATTTGGTAAATCATGAATAAAGATATTTTTCCTAATTGAGTTCTTTCTATTTTGGAACTTATGCTCTGGTACAGCTTGAATTACCAATGGGAAAAAAAAAAATAATAAAAAAAAAATCTCTGTAAATCAGGGATTGGTGGGGGGCATGAACGATGAACAGATTTTTATTGCAGAATTAAACAGACAGAAAAATTGGAAGAAGTCCCCAGAATAAGCAGTGATTTAGATTCAGAATGCCTTGCTGCAGCTTTGTTTTGTGACTCCATCAACTAGGGGTTATCTTCTAAAATGCTAAAAAACAGCAAACTGTCTTCCTAGTCATCATCTCTGTGGCATTTGTAGTCTAACGTGCCTCTATCACACTGCTTCTTAAACTTACCCTTTCCAAACTCAGAATGCCTAAACTGTTTAGTCTTTCCTCATATATCAGCTATATCACAGCTCTGACCATCCTTGTTACCTTGTCTTTTTTTTTTTTTTCGAAGAGGGTTCTTCCAAACAGTGCACAAAAACCTGAGCTACTCAGAACCTGGTTAAAACACTTTCAAGTTCTTGTTTTCATACAGAAGTGTTTGGACCTGAATTAAGAACAAAGCAGTTGGTTTGCTGTCTGTTAGAGCAACCAAAGCTTTACTAACTTAAGAAAATGCTAACACTTGGCAGTTCAGACATGTAGGGAATACAAAGCAATATTCCATTGTCTCCTTTGTCTCTGATCTGCAAATCCTGTTGTTCTCACACGACATATGCACATGCACATCTCTTAGTGAAATGAGCAGGAAACCTTCCTGGAGGCCAGGTGATACCACCACTCACCTGAGCTTGGGGCAATTTCTGCTGGTGCTTCAGATTCATTCCTTCAACACAGGCAGACTCACAAAACTAATGTACGCTTTTACATATATGTGTGTTTTGTGGTGGTGGTTTGTTTTGGTTTGGTTTGGTTTTTTTTTTCAATATGTGTATATACATTTAAACAGAAGTAATGAGAAAACTAAAATATGATGACAAGAGGTCACTGTCAATAGTTTGCAGGAATTATTCAGTTGATGAATTTAGCCTTTTTCTGTTAATGATTTTACAAATTATTTTGTTACAGTCTGATTAATACTTTTTAGCTAAATGAGTATGAAGCTGTGATTATTACCAATCTCTTCCAATGTCTACTCTCTTTTTTTTAGTATCTGACCTCTCAATACAAGCAAGCAGGATATATAAATATTGGGCCTGGATAGTGTGGAAGAGTTTCAGTGAAATACTAAGTCCTTCAGTTTAGGATCTCTAACATTTCATTTGGAATTTGTCATTTATTCTATTACATAAAGATTAAACACAACTTTAAAAACTATTAATTTAAAAGTCTACTTGACCTATTTTAATGTCTGTTACAACACAAAGCAAACATCGCTTACTACTTCAGCACACTATTATGAAGTAAGCATAAAAATCCTACAAGAGGTGTTATTCTTCTAGCAAAGCAAAACCAGAATAAGAATCTTCACAATGAAATCTGTCCTTTACAAGAATTCTAGCTTAATTTGCAGACTGCAGAAGCCTGAGTAGTATTAAATAAGGAATGACATCCTTAGGGCACCATCTTCAAGTGGTTGCCACGGAAAGAAAGGCCATCTCTCAGCACTTCGCAAGTCTTATACACAGTCATTTATACAGGCAGATGCATATTTGGATCTCAAATCTACCTTCTCAGAACTCAAATGCTAACCTCCTGGAGAGTTTTTGTGGTTTGTGTGTTGGTTATTTTTTTGGTTTTTTTTTTTTTTTTCTTTTTAACAAGAGACTACATTTCAAAATAATGCAAAATATGACAGAAAAAAATATTTTCAGAAGTGCTACAGAGCCCATGAAGACTACTTCTTGAATAGCTCTACACTCACAATAAGGAGTAGACTTTCATACCCTTACTCACATTCAACTGCATTTCATTGTGTGAGTAAACCTATAACTTGAAAGATATTATATTGGAACTAAAACATTTTTCGTCAGGAAAATGTTTCAGAATCTGATCCTTCATACTGAGAAGCCTGACTTTTTTTTTTTTTTTATTTAAACATACATAATTAACAATCCAGAGAAACATCACAAAAAAATAGTTCTTCAAAAATTACATCAAATGCCATGCAAAAATGCTATGTATACATCTTACATGCAAATTAGTAATCACAGATAGTTCTACTTTGGCAAATGTTCCAAATGGTTAGAGGGTTTTTTTAAATTGTTTTAAGAACCTTGAAGAAAATGTTTATCTAGTAAACATGTCCTGAGATGGGCCACCTCCGCCCTCTGAGAACAAAAAAGTACTGAAAAATATTTGTGCATAACTGATATCTTAACATGAAAACTGCCTCTCTCCCACTCATGAATCAAGCAATCATCAAGAGGTATGATAGAAGATTATATAGCATAATAAAAAACCCCTAAAATTTGTATTTACTTTATTTATCTTCAGATTGTATTTCTTTTGTCACTGGATTTGCCCTTGTGGACATCCAGCCTTCTAAGTTTTTCTTACTTATTGCCTTTTCTACTGGAAGAAGTTTAGAACCATCCTATCACTGCCACTGTATCCTCTGCAAGCCTAGCTTGCTTAGTATTCTCTCCTAGCTCATCTTTACAATGAATGCAAAAGATACAAATGTCCAATTACAGTAGTAGGACAACAGAGATCTTGGGGTAAATCTCAGTCAACCTCACAGTACAATGTAAAAGCCACCAAGTTTGGATTCACAGCAATTTAAAATGCAATAAATAAACAGGAATATACTGATTCCATTAGAATACTAAAGAGAGAGACATGAGTAGAGGGAACAGCAAATTCAGTGGTGCATGGACACTCTCTAGAAAAACCGCAGCTGCTCTCCTCCCCTCGTCTGTACCACAGTTGAGCGAGCACTACCAACCTGACAAAGGAACAAGAGCAAACACCCCACCCTCAAACGCAGAGCAAACTCTCCCCCTCATACTCGTATGTACAACTTCAATAAGAACCGAAGCTGGAAAAAATACATCTTGAGCAAGCCAGTTCAGATCTTCAGAGCAGAATCATAGAAATGTTCGGGTTGGAAGGGACCTTCAAAGGCCATCTAGTCCAACCCCCCTGCAAGGACCAGGGACATCTCCAACCAGATCAAGTTGCTCAGAGCCCCATCCAACTTGGCCTTGAATGTTTCCAGGGATCCACCACCTCTCCAGCAAACCTGTTCCTATGTTCCACCACTCTCAGCTTAAAAAAAATTCTTCATAATATCTAATCTAAATCTATCTTCCTCTACTTTGAAACCATTACCCCTCGTCCTATCACAACAGGCCCACTGAACAGTCTCTCCCCATCTTTCCTGTAGGCCCCCTTTAGGTACTGGAAGACCACTGTAAGAGTAAGATCTGTATACTTTGCTTCAAGTAAGTTTTGGTATAGTGGCACCTTAGAATTTTTGCAGCCTTTTATTAATATCCTCCTGCGGTGCTGACACACTCTGTCTGTATAGTTTATGCAAGCTACTCTGCATCAGGCTTTCAAAACCCAGAGACAAAAATCTGCATCACTGCTGGAGTGCGCTTGCATTATCTCCATTGATACCTTGAAGGAATATTTACATGTTAACTGTACATCCACTTTTGTAGTGAGGACAGAAGTTCAGCACTGAGTCAAGGAAAATAAAAAACTTTTTTCTCAAATAAGCAGGCATTTAAATAGTAAGTAGTGGACATTGTTTTGCCCAGAATAAAGAAAGATGAGATTTAAAAATCTCAGTACATAGCTTAGGCCTACTGGAATTAAAGCGTAGGATTAATCTTCTTATAAAAAACATCAGTCTCTACTACTGAGATTGGATATGAAAATTAAAATCCATTGAAGTTAACTAAATGGGCTCTGCATTTTGTTATTTTATCTCAGTTCAAATAGTAGAGCCTGAGACTGTGATAATGCTTTGAAAATAAAAAGAAAGCAAATCACTTTCTCCATGCACAGATTATAATTTATTTTTTTTTGTTTCTCTATTTTCTTTTCCTTTTTCTCTCCCAGCCTTTGTTAACTGCAGGGAAGATGAATCATATCAGGAATTGCGCACTTCTGTCTAAAAGCAGTGATAGCTTTGGCTATTCTCATCTCCTCGGCACCGAAACCCATGACTGGTCGCAGGAAAAAGGGCTCTTTTCAGAGTTGCCCGTTTGAGGTTGATAGTTGTAATTTCTAGGGAACACAATAGCTTGATGAAGCCATAGTCATTAAAAGGGAATAGAATTATTTTAGGTCACTTCCATAGAGAGCTAAAGGATATTAACATCCATAATATCAAAGCACAAATTCATCAGCATAATCAAATAGGCTAGTTCAAGTAATTACTCTTCAAAAACCATAATCACAAGTCCTCTAACTAAACCTCAATTCCTCTGTAACCCACATTGATACCACTGTGGCTTTTTGTCCTCTTGTGGCTAGACCACAAAAGGCTTTTATGAGTCTTTTACTGCCTGCAAAACATAAAATTATAAATCGAGTCTTCAAATCAAAGTGTTTTAACTCAAGCAATAAGGGATCCAGGATTCTTTCAGAAGTTGAAATCATAATTTCTAGCTCACAGACAGTATATACAGTTGGTCAATAAACATGATGGATCAGTCAAGCCAGTGGAAAACTATCTGCAGATCTCTTCACCACTGTCAACCAAAGTCACTCCAAATCACGATGCAATCTATGTGTTAAAAAAGAGTTCACCTCATTATTGTTCAAGAATCTTCTTCATATCCCCAAATTTAGGGAAGAATACAAACTGTACCTCATGCAACAGATATTAAAACTGTTAAAACTCCAGTCTTACTCTTAGGTTTGCAGGAGGCACTAGCCTAACACCACGTTGTTCGACAGAAGAAAATAAATATACACTTGAATGAGGGATTATTAAATCTAATTACCTTTCCAAAAAGGTATAGAAAATAAGTGTTTCTTTGACAAGAATGAGCAAAAGAAACATTAAGTTGCTCTAATTTTTTACATTATTGGGAGATTTAATAACTGACTACATTGATTAAAGGAAAAGAGTTGCTAAATTATCTAAAATATTCCTTATTTTCTTCAGATTTTCATTTTCACAATCCTCTTCTAAATGCAGCAACACAACATTCTGCCATTTGTATTGCCTTCTTTCGCTCCCAGATCACTTTTAATTGGAGCACCATACCCTTTGCATATGTGAACGTGTACATACGTGTGTATGCATTTACTTATGAAAACTATTCAGAAACCTGTTCCTCTGATTACTTGCAATCATCCCTATAATGTCTTTTGTTTATTAAAAGGGTTTATCTGAAAGGTAGGCTGAAATTTGACTGCTTCTGCAGCTCCATTTCTGAGAAGAAAAGAAGTAGGTAACACAAGCTATAGCTTGAATAATTAAAATAATATTTATTGGTTTTACTTTTTCCATGGGAAAAAAAAAAAAACAGAATATTTTTTGTACCATTTTGCAGAAGTATGAACAGCTTGACTGGAAGATGAAACGGAAGACCCCTGGAAGTTTCCTTGCAAACTGTGTTGAAATGTAAGATATTTCACAGATCACAGACTGCATTTCTCAGACCGCAAGCAGTGCGTTTTAGCAAAAATCTATGGGAAACAATACACACAAAACCAGTATAAACCATGGGTGCTTCACCTACATCGGCAATAAATTTATGGAATATCTTTTTGTTATTCATTCCAACTCTCAAGAAAAAAACATTGCACAAAGTACAGCAATAGGAAAAGTTTGCCTTGACAGCTGACATGAAATAAAAGCCAATCCAGAAATAAAATAGGATTTGTTAATATGCCAAATCTGTTATGGAATATTTAATCCTATTTATAGGTGGAAAATAGTATTAAAAATCTCCTTTTCTTTTCATGGTCTGGGTGAGATAATGGAAACTCCAGCTCAGCCATTCTCTCATTCAGGTTCAGTGGGAAAGCAGTTGAGGGTCCCTACAAATAGAGGGACAAGCCCGATAAGCCTGAGCAGCACACACATGAGAACCGCAGATTTTTCCAAGTACTGGCATAACAAATATCTAAGCTAGAACTACAGTTGGCACACAACCTCTTCTCTCTGTCTTTAACACAAATAGAGGAGTCAAGACCTGGAAGCACAGCACTCAGAAAACTGAGGAAGGAGCTTTCATTTAAATCTTGGCTAGAAGTCCTGGTGTTGAGGAAAACAAGCCTTTTTAATTCCTTATATGCAAGTAAGACTTTTTTTCAAAGAAACATCAATCATTAATTTCTCCCGGTGATGGAATCTGCCTGCAATGTTACCTACTGTCTAATTAAAAAGAAAGTACCAATATCCTTTTGAATACTTGAAATATATCTTATACATGCTTGAAATGGTGGTAATAATTCACATGTAAATATAACTTTACCCAGGCTTTTAGTGATATATTTGAAAAACTGAGTGGCATTAATCAGAGGCTATGCCTGTATGTCATTTGGATATTATCAAGAGCCAAAACTGAAAGCACTTTTCTGTTCAGAGATGACAACACACTAATTAGCAATGTATTGCACTAACACTAAAAAGTCCTTCATAGTCTGAGTGCTTTGTTAAGTCCTGTGAGCAAAGAGATACAAGCACTATTATAATACAAAAGTACACTTATGCTTAATTAAAAAGCAACACAACAATGAAAAGAAATAAAACAAAACAAAACAAAAAAAAACCCAGTAGAAATGCTCCAATCACCAAACCTACTGAACACTGTTTAGTTTAGGGAGCATGGTCGCTTTGCCAGACTTTAATATTTAACAACACACTCATCCCTAGATAACTGGGTAGAAGACAGAGGGAGGATCCTGCATCACTTTTGGTAAATATAATTTAATAGCATGAAATGGTTTCTTTATTAAAACATTTCTTCATATGCTGTGTATTACCCATGTCACATGCTTGCCTTCCTGCATTGGTTCCCATGAATTACCTGAGCACTTAAGAGACAGTGGCACAATTTTGGTACCAAAGTGTAGCTAACTTTTACTGTCACTTTTGTAAGAACACCTTCGTGAGCACATCAGTGCATTTTACATCCATCTCCTATATGCAGTTGTTGCATGATGAATAATCTAAGATAACACATACATTTCTGAGCTCTCCAGACAAGCCAGAAACCAGGGATTTGACAAATCTGCTACTTAATTTTTTTTCAGATTTCTATCAAAGCCAAGCCTGATATGGAGGGAGACGATTACCTTCTGATCTTCCAATAGTATGAAGTTTGGAAGTGGAAAATCTCTCTTTTTTTTCCTCTCTCCTGTAGCTAGGCTTAGAGCTCCTACTAAGTATCCTTTTTCCAACCCCCTTTTCCAGCTGAAAACAATTACTTGACTCACTGAGTCATGTTGCGCATTATACTCCAAGAAAGCAAGTAATCTTATTGAAAAGATCATTCCAACAAGGATTAAGACCCTCAACTTGCCACATAGCCTGTCACTCATGGTCAAAGCAATATCTTAACAGGTGTGGCAGGTAAACATAAAGGGAGGGTGGCAAACATCCATAAAAAGAAGAAGAAGGTATTGAGGGGAGGACAACACAGAACCATGACCTTTCACAGCCAGCATAGCTGGCTACAGTCAGATAGCTAGTCAAGAAGCACAGCATGTATACTAGAAATATTAAGTCATTTTATATTTGGCTTTCATTCATTAAGTCTCTTTATAATCACATCATTATTGACTTCACAGAAAGGAAATGGAAAAAAGTAGGAATAAAGTATTATATATGTTAAAAATCCATATGAAAGAATACATTTAGGGTATCTGTAAATGTCGTATGTATTCATAGTATTAACTTTCTAAAAAAATCATTATAAAAACGTCCAGACAAATTTCTATAAAGGGCGCATCAGGCATCTAAAAAAAATCCTGTAGGATGACATGGTTACAGTCTTCAAACATGTACACTGCAGGAATGAGAATGAATACTCATCCAATAAATCTCTCCATCTAATGGAGAGGTAAGGAAAAAAATTAAAAGGAAGGAAAATCAATTTGGTCATTGGAATTTAGTTCCTAAAGGTAATTAGTTAAAAACTGGAACAGAATGCTACCTGTAGAGGTCTCCAAGAACAAAAATTCTAAACAGAAATTTACATACGGTTGAATGTACTCCGGGAGAAAGTGTGGATGAGATGACTTCTTTAGGTCTTCTTCAGCTCTATTTTTCTGTCATTGTACGATCATTTTCTCCACCTTTTAAAAACTGTGAAGAGATGAAGGTGTTTGCTACACAAATTTAGCAGTCTCTGGACAGAAGCCAGTGCACTGATTTAACAGTATATTTTGTGTAGATACATTATTCAGAGACACTGCTTGTAGTCCTAATATTCTGTGAGCACCGGTATTTTTTTTTCCTAGTGGTTTAATGTAACAATGTGATCTGAAATAGGAAACCACTTTCCTACTCCAGAATAAACATTGTAATTATCTATGCAGCACTTGAATATCGCAATGATAACATCTTATAATTTTTTGTAAGAACAGTCATCACATTGAATGGTCCCAAACTGCATCCTTTTTAACGTTAACAAATATCCAATTAGAGATTAAGCTGGGACCTGCAAAGTCCATTTCCAGAAAACAAAAAAAAAAACCCAATACACTAAATCAGACTATGCTGACAGAAATACATGTTAAAAACCATATCCTTTAACCACGGTGAAAAAAAAAATTAAATTACAATGCACGTTCTCTCACTCAATGCTGTTCCACTGGGTAAACACTTCACTGCTTCATACTTTAATTCTTGTTTACCTATGTTTTAAAAAACAGCATTATGACATCTAATGTTCTTGTTTTTGAGATGGAAGGGAGGAGATCACCGAAGTGTGCAAAATGTATAAATTTCTGTTCCCAAGCCAGCATTAGGTGCAATTACCACCAAACTTGTTCTGTTTCCAAATTAAAAAATGAGCAGTACAAAAAGCATCTCAGTAAAGTTCTGAAATTACAAAATACACTTTTTGCACATATTCCTGGGCAACAAGTCAATAGCCCAAATTTATACTCCCCACCCTCAACCCTCCCCGAAAATAGAGAAATTCCACATAGGAAGAAGGAGAAAGGCATTCAATGACTCTTCAACATAAAATGAGTCAAATTGATGATCTCTAAGTACGTGCTTGCTTTTGATAGAGACTTTAATGCAAATTGATTTAAATAAAATTAAATATGAACTTTATAATATGCATATTCTTTGCTGAAGCCAGGTCAGAATAAATACGCCAAAACCAACTGTATTACTCTCTAGTGGAAACAAAATTAGGGTTTGTTTTTTTAACTGTATAGAAACCTGAAATTGTTAATATGTCCAAGCATTCACGTGCATTTTTGAACAATTAGAGACAAAACCTATTCTCAAGACAGCAAGTCAGATACACTATTGTTATTCAGGTTAATTCTGAGCTCCTTACTGAGCTTGGTAGGCTGCTTCACTTTCACGGCATCAACAGCAGTTGTGCCTAAGGACACAGTCTTTCCAAGGGTCATGAGATTATACTGTAAAATGTTTACCGTTTCTTTGGTGTTTAGCTACAAGTCTCCTGGAGTGTGCAATTGTTTTCCATCAAAACAATATTTCCTCTTGTGGCTACTGTAGGCCTTCACAAGGGAGCCAAATACAGCAAATCTTGCAACAGCTTATCCAGAGTGATACTACAGTGATGAAGCACGGAGCACTCAAGACTGAGCTAGGAAAATTATAAATTGTAGTACAATGGAAGTTATTACATGGGCCAGACTAAAGTCAGTGGCCAGACTCCAGTGTGTGGGGGTGTGTCATGTAAATACATATTCAGGAAAGGAATGCCCTGAACATCCTTAGCATTCCCATTCCCAGGTTCTGGTGGAACAGGAGCACCTGTAGTTTCATTATGCTAAGAAACCAGAGCTAAAACAAAACAGAGATGAGGGAACCAAAGTTCCAAATGCTTCACTTTTGACAATTAAGGTAAACACAAACTAATGAGCAGACTTCTCTTTTCAATAGATTGTATTGCCCGCTCCAGAGAACAGCTTTGTTGCAACTGTCTTGCAGCACACTTTCATCCTAGTAGAGTTACTATTCCTTTAAGGAATAAGATTAAGAGAATCAGGAACATAAATATTTTGGTTAGTAAGTAAATATTGGAATAATAGAGATTTGGAAAATATAACCTGTTTGTTGATTTCAGCAGAAACCCCTTCTGTAGATTTCACTTTATGATCCTAATTTGCCCCACTAGGAATACCTACCTGTCTAAACACTATTTTTTTTTTTTTGCCATAGTAATCTGAAGAAATTGGACTGTAAATTGCAATGATGCATGGGTCACATTTTATATTCAGATTGCATTCAGCTAAAAACAATCATTTTGTTTGTACTAAACAGTACATTTACATAATAGTTTTGTGAATTATGTTTCTACTGCCTAAAAATGAACATGAAACCTATGAATGGTGTACATATGGTCTGTTACATTAGGGGAACCAGAAAAAGGACATGGCTCAAGCCAGGACTCTATGACCACTATGAACAGATTTAAGATGAAATGCAGTTTCAAATCCCCGTTTCTTTTTCTACCAGGCTGTGCTTTAGAGACGTTGGTTGAAATAAATACTCATACAACAGGCTGAAAGAATATTGGCAAAATATCATATAATAACATTTTATACATAGGTCACAATCTTGTTGTTGTGGTTTTGTTTAGTGAGGGGGGGCCTAAGGTGGAAGCTTCTGTAGGAAACTGCTAGAAGTTGCTCCCCTTTGTTTGGTGGACTCGGCCGGGCCTAGGGCGGAACTGCTGCTGGCCAAGGCCGAGCCAATTGGTAGCAGAATGTCGCGTGATAAC
>JAAGAY010014531.1:0-56154 GCA_011801015.1 Ardeotis arabs
AGCATAGCTCTTCAAACTTCACTGTCTGGGGCACTCTGGACACAATGTTATTCAAAGGTGATTCATAAGTTGCTTACAGATCTTTAAAATAAGGTCACAGTTCCATTTTCAAATTGCCCAAAAGCCAGGAGATTGAGACTGAAGGCTGAAATAGCAGTCCTAAACTTCCTTCTCCTGTCTGTGCCTCAGCACGATGGCACGTTCAAGCGCAGACATACGCCTGCAATATACAGGCACAATGAAATAAATTAAGGATGGGTTTTCAGTCCTAATCCTAATTTAATGTTGTTGGTTTTTGGTTTGTTTTTTTTTTTTGCAATTTAAGACAGACTTCTAAACCTGTGTTTCCTCATAGTCCTTTGTAGCAATAAAATTGATATAAGGTACATAGAAGAAAGAAATTGTGTTGAAAATTGATGGAAGGTCCTACTCCAGCTCACTGATGAGATTACCAGGGATAGATCTCCCCATTTGCTAGGCAACCAGATGGTCAAATAGCACTTATTTAACATATTGATCATCCATCTAAATGAAAGGTGAACTCCTTTAATGCAATTCACAGAAGAATTCTGAGTCCTTCAGATAGTCCTTCATTTATTACATACCCACAAGAAAACAGGTGGAAATACTCAAAACGAAAGACAAATGATTCTTAAGAAAATGTCAAAATTAAGTTTCTGTTATAGATGTATCACAGGATTCAAAGCATTCACTCATGCATTTAAAATTAAAATGCAATAGCAATCCCCCCAAAACCTAACTACCTTTCCAATCTCCCATATTGCATAGACAGGGATAGCAAGCTGCCCGCAGATTAGCCCTACTCCTCAGACCGTTCCTCCTCTTTTTGTGCAGGGAAGGTGCTGGAAGACTCATCCCTGCTGGAGCTGCTGGCAGGGCAGCTGAGCCCCATGGCTGCTGGAAGGAAAGGGTAGCGGTGGGAGCCAGACTTGCTGGCTGGGCTGTGCTGGACTCACCTCTGCCCCAGCCGGTCACACTGACTTGTCCTAGTGGAGGTACAAGAAGGAAAGAGATGGCCACTTTTACTCTGGCAATCTCACTACACTTTCATTAAGATGCTGCACTACAATATTTGTGAACAGAAAATAAAAATTAAATTGGAAAGGAGGAAACAGAACCACCGCTTTTCTCAGCCTTCTTGTGTTCACCTCGTGCATCATTTTAGCTCTTTGGTTCCGTATTTCCAAGGGTATTCAGGGTCCTAATATCCACTCCGGTTTTTAAGGGAAGAAGGAGACATATATCAATAAATAAGGCCAAAACCCAATTTGAGCTAGGGCAAGGAAAAAAAAAAAAGTGTAAGACACCACAACACTTTTCCTTTCTATGCTTTAAGATAAGTTGCACAGAATTTAACTGCTTTCTTCCTGTAATCACGAACCAAGTGTTATTACAACATTTTCATGGAAGATCATGGTATTAAAAGGATACTAGTAGCTTGGCAAATATATTAACCTGGGAAAAGCACTGCTTCCAATCCAACTCCTTCCTTTTGACTTTTTAATCATGACCTAGCAACCTTTGGCTACACTAGGTCCATAGGCCAAGAAGCCTACGGAAAAGCAGTAATTAGCTACTTGTTCTTCTGCAGCAGACTGACATATTCATTGAAAGGACTTCGGTAAACTACAATTAAAGGTATTCTAAAACATTTTTCTTTTTAAAGGGAGATTAAAGAATTTTAGTAATTGTGCTTTCAATAACTCTTTTGTTCATCTTTTTTTTTTAAATAAAATGAAACTGTAACCCAATTTAGGGGTCATGGAGCCTTTCTGGAGAAAAAAAAAATTAAAAAACACACAGTGTAAATACAATAAATAAAAAATTTAAAAAAATATCAAGTACCTCATTTCTCAAAGCTGACAACTAATTTTTGTAAAGGAAAATTCAGGGGGAAAAAAAAAGACCTAAGTATTCAAAATAAAACAAGAAAACAGAAAAGTGTCATTATGTGAAACTCCCTTTTTAATCTCTCTATTGTCACCATGGTCTAAGAAGCCCTAATACAAAAACTGTTTGGACACAATATAGATTTTGAAGAAGTGGATTCAGTGGTCTATATAAATTATACTAGTCAACTTGTTAGAAAAGGGAGCATGTGAATTCTTGGTTTCACTCTGCTACCTGAAGAAAGCAAACAGCTAACTTTTCAAGGCGGCCTTAAATATCTTTCATTCTAAGAGAGTACATTGCTTTGGGTTTAGGTCAAACTTTTCACTGCTGTGACAGGTGGCTCATCTTCTGTAATTTATTTGAAAGCTGAGATAAGCCAGAGCTCCTGTTTCACTGAAAGATGCGGCTGAAACGGTGAGTGGTTTACTTAGCATTTTATTACAGGTCTTCCTCATTACGTGAACAATAGTAACAGGCCTGATAGGACTGTAACTTGTAAACTGCTTTTGTCAGAGAGATACTCAGGAAAGCAACCCTAGAGTTCAGGTTATAAACGAGTATGATTTAGAGAAAAGAAATGAATATGAAAAGGATTTTCTTGGCCATCTGGAACTAACAAGATAAAAATCTGTAGGTAAGCCACATACCCTTAAAGCATTCAGGCATTAAGCGCTAGGAAATTCTTTAACCAAAAGTTGGTATTCCTGTGTAAACCACAATATTTTTTACTTTCTACTACTTTCCATGCTATGTGCAACTATTTGCATCTCATCAAGCTCTTCATAGAAGCTATTTACTAGCCAGTGTGGGAAAAAAAGACCTACATGAAGAAAAATGAACTACATTCAATGCAACACTACCAGCACCCCATTATAGTTAACATCTCTTACTTCTTGCTTGCTACATCAGTCCTTACAAAAACTTATATTTCACTCCCCTTTATTCCCTTGCTTTTCAGTCCTATATACTCACTATATAGTCACTATATATTTAATATAACGTGGGAATTATTTGGGAATAATTTTGATTACAAGGATAGTGCACCAATCCACTAAATTATCTGTGTGTCTCTGGCTGAATTTACAATGTTTCCTGACTGAGGGGTTTAGGTTATGATCACTTACAGCCGAATAAGTCATATTCTCTGGCACTTAAAGCCTCTTTTGGCAAGAATGACATTAATATTTCTGAGCAATTACAGGTATTTTTAGCAGTATTTTGCTGCAGACAGGGTTTAAGGATATCAGTGGTATTTATTGGTAAATGGAAAAATCAGATAAATTTCCAGGCATACATGTGATTGTATACAAACATGCCCCAAACTGTCTCCTCTTGGTTCCCCGGACGGACACATCTTCTCAGTCTCTGTAGGTTGGTTTCCCATTGCAAATCTTTGTTTAGACTTTGTCCTCTGACTTGCTACAACATAATGGTTTTAAAATAGAGGGAGGTAGATTTAGATTAGATATTAGGAAAAAATTTTTTACAATGAGAGTTGTAGAACACTAGAACAGGTTGCCCAGAGAGGCGGTGGATGCCCCATCCCTGGAAACGTTCAAGGCCAGGCTGGATGAGGCTCTGAGCAACCTGATCTAGTCAGGGATGTCCCTGCTGCTTGCAGGGGGGTTGGACTAGAAGACCTTTGAAGGTCCCTTCCAACCCTAACCATTCTATGATTCTATATAATTTTTTGAAAGGCTACTTGTAAAATATGGGAAGGCTAAGAATGACCTCCTGAGATCAGCAGTTTAGCAGTTCCACTATTATGTTAATTCTAGGCAACATCATATTTTGGAGTGATATTTTCTGTCAGTTATTACCCCATGAAATGCCAGCAGTGTTGTAACAACTGCACTAATGGTCCAAACCAAATTCACTGATTCAAGATGCTTGTCACCCTGGGAAAGAGGGAGAATGGGGATTCAGCTGAGCTGACCTCTCTAATTGTGTGAGACATGCTTAGCCAATTAGGGACACAGGATAAATACCACTAGACATACACCATTGCATACATCTTAACATGTACATCTTCTCAGGGTAATACTTCACAATCAGACAGAGCAAAAGGTGACTTCTTATTGAGAAACCTGTGAATTAAAATACAGGATTGGCAATGGCTTATTTGCTAATATTAGTCAAATTTGAGTTAGCCAATTCAAAAGCATTTCCTTCAGTCCAAATATTTCAGTCTGCTTTGCTGAAGAGATAAAGTTTCCTCAGTAATAAAATCCATCATGTTCTTTGTCTTCCATTTTTGTTCAAGTAATCGTTGATATTCAGAACAATTGTGACAGCCCATGTAATGAGAGGTCAGAAGAACAGCAGAAAGGGATCAACAAAGAGGATTCTGGAGACAGTTAACAGCCCAAAAGATCACATTTCAAGGAGTTAATTAAATGTGCTGTTGTTGCAATAATGGGACAAATATAGGATTTAGATCTTTTTATATTTGACTGTTCACAGTATATCTTGCAGTGAATGGATTTGTTTGCTGTTGTTGCTTATTGCCAAACTACTAGAACTACCAGAAAAGCAGCTATAAAATCTCTATGGCTGTGCTCTCTCCTTCAGTAAACAACTATACATTTTTTAGTGTATCCTCAGAAGTTGCAGGAACTGAGTGTTTATTGTCCATTTGAAACCACATATTGCTGCATCAAGAAATGTAAGTTGTCTCAGTGGTGCTGAAAACGGTAAAATACATTTTTCTTTTGTCTTGATTTTAACACCTTTTCTGGGACTATTCTGCCACCTGCCTACAGCTGAATAGAACTGTAGAGAATACTATTAACTTTTGCAAAAGCTAATTATGCAAAAATACAGGCTGAAGAAGACATCAACCAGTTATGACATTTCTCCATCTATATCTTGTCAGGACCACATTCATAGCAGTTTTAGTCAATTGGTAGAAAAGATGCAACTGAAGGAAATCACTGCAATAATTGGTGAAGTAGAACCTCACCTGAGTCATTCATGTCACAGGCAACTCTCACAGCCATTGACTTTGACATCTGTCAGATTCTTCTGCTTGAGAATTTTCTGTTTGACAGCTGGGTGTTGCTCTTCTGTCCCCTTCTAAATGCCTTTATAGATTATTTCAGCATGTGAAGAAACATCTTGCCATTCCACTGCCTCTCAAAACAACATTCTTCCTTCACGCTCTGTGGGAGGCATGACTGACGCAAGTATGTAAAAGGAGACAATTTCTGTTGGTAAAATGAGGAATTTCCTAACCCCTTAAAGTGAAGAAATACCCCATTTTTTTATCAAATAAATTTTCAAGACTGTTTAGGAAAATCTTGTATTTTGTTTTCTTTCTTTGATTTTTACTTCCAGAGTTATCTCACAGGTGTTACCCAGTATTTGGAAATACGGATTTTTTTTGTCACAGTGATTACAGTTACTGAAACAGCATTGGAAATAGGCAATTTGGAAACAGATTTCTCTGGATATCAAGTGAGAATCAGTGCAGATGGATGAAAAGCAGTAGTGTCCAAATGTAATTTAGATCAAGGTTTAATAATTACATTTAGAGAAATATATTCCACCTATAGCATATATCTCAGCTGAATTTCTAACATCTTTTCAAACAACTTGACGCAAGGTCAGGCTGTCTGGAACAACTTGACAACTGAAGAACCGAGCTGGATAACGATTCAGTCCCCTAGTTCACTGTTAGCAGTCAGCCCATGATGAGATGCAATTGCAAGTCTGCATAATTCCTAAGGAAAAAGTGCCACCACAGCATTGTTGTTTTTACAGAATTGAAAAACAGTAATGTAGGATGACGTAGATCTTTGTAAGTAGTATTAATGTGACCTGCTTCCTCCAGGCTTTACCTTTTCTCCAGACAAATATATGGGTCTGGTCATGTAATGCTCTCTCCAGCTGTGTTCTGATTGGTTTTATCTATGGTTGCCATAGTAACGTCAAACGTTTTGAATTTCTCTTCTAGGTTTTAAATTCATTTTAATGGAACTTAATGAGCCAGATTAATTTATCAATCTTATTCATGTTTACATTGCAAGTAAATAGGTGCAATGCATAAAAACAGTAGAAGGACTTTTTTGCCCCCTTCAGTGTGTCCTGAGGGGGAAAGAAAAAAAAAGCTAACTGGGTGGAGATGATCACATGCTCCCAGAAATTACTGTCAATTTTGGTACAGCATGGTCATGCCTGTTTATTACCCAAGAAATCTTTTGCAAAATATTTATCTAAATATCATTTAAGTTATCTATTTCACTACTTTTTTCATAGGAATCAATGGTCCTGGTTTAGATACATTTTTAGTGCCACTATTATGATATTTCTAATGTAACCATTGAGCCTTTTTTTTTTTTGCACATCTGAAATTCCCATTAACAATATTAATTCATAATAATCACAAAAACAAAGAGCATCTTGTGCCCATTGCTACTTGATACTCAGCTACTTTTATTAAACTGCCAAAGGATTGTGAGTTTGCAGCCCAGTAGAACAAGTAAAGGAGTTACACCTAACTGAACATCCTCTCCTCACATTTTTGATCTAGTGCATGAAAAACAAATAGACTGATTTTAAATTATGTATGTATGGTATATTTGTAGTTTATACCATAAACTGGTTATTTTAGGAAAGTAGACCAGAGCACTTTGAAACACCGACTCTCTCTAGAACCTGAAACAACTGTTTTCTAGTAAACTGAGGAGGAGTTACTCACCTTGCTAGGAGCCCTAGTTTTACAATTGAAGTCACTGCTGTTCTTCCCATAGAGGTATACTTTCCTCGTGCAGAATGTTTCTATACAGTGAATGACACAGACCATTTCATTGCCTTTCTGAGGAGTTCAGACCAGAAACTGCACTCTCCTAGTTTAAGGGGAAGATAATCCTTTTGCATCATGGCTACTTGAATGAAAGTGAGCTGATGTCATCATTTATTGTCAACTTTTCCCAATCATTTGGCCTGTGAATGGATGCATTCAGATGGTGATGTCTCGCAGTCAGCATATTCTACTCTTCAGTAAGTAGAAATGCAGCGGTCTTCTACAGCCACCAGAACAGTCGTACAGCTGAGTTTATAGACAGCTGCTAGCAGTAGTACCCAAGTTTTGTTTGCATTTCCTCATCAGGCTATTTAGGTGGTGCCTGACAAATAGTTGTTGAAAAGGCTTGCAAAGATGTATGCTTTTTTTTTTTTTTTTTTTTTAAGTGATGGCTGTGCCCTGTTTCATTTGGTAATCTGGCTGCTTTCTGAGAGTGTACTTCATGGACCTTGAACACTGACCCATGTATGGTTCTTTCTGTGTTTCTCACTGCTTATTGCTACGACCAATGTAATCTGATTAGGCTGCCTTTTTCCGTTACTTGTTGCTGTCTGAGTACAAGGGACAGCTGAATCTTAGGAGCACCTGATGTAATCTGCTACAACAACGATCAAGATATATCACACAGTTGCAGAAAACCAGTGATAAACATGAATCACCACCCAAAATTCAAATGAACCCTCTTTCTAGTCACTTGTTTTTAAAACAAATGCTTCTTTCTAGATTTGTGCAATGGTGTGTTGGATGATTAATTCAGTTTTCAGAACTCACACATCAGAAAAAATGAGGCACTTTCTGCAATACCATTACCTTTCATTCCATCCTGTCACTGTGTCATTGCTCTGCCTTGTGTTCACAGAAAGTCCAGACTTTTGAGGCTTGATCAGTGCTTGTTCCCCTCCCCTTTCTCCTAAGTAGGAGTAAACCGCACCAAACCTTTTGCTGGCACAAGGTACCGGCCTAGTGACACCCTCCTGATGACCTGAGATCCAGATAGCATATGTAGATTTGCAAGCTAGCGCATTGTGGGCACATCATGATCACAGTTTCCTTGGAAGTCAATGGGAGTTTATCTTGAAAGGAACAGAGGAAGGATTAGGTGACAGATTCAAGCAGGTAACTCATTTCAGTATTACTGTCAGCGCTATATCAACTTCAGAACTTATTTCAAGCATGTTTACATTTGAAATTGTAATTTCCATAAATACAAACATGTCAATTTGCATATTTAAAATCTAATCCCTGAAAGGATTGATGCCAGGAGGCTGAAATGACCTTGTTATATTTGCCTGGGAAATGATATGCTGTGATTAGGCCTTGTATCTCCTGTGGTGACTGATACGTAGCCTGCTTCAGGAAGCCTCTCTGAAAAGCTAAATCTTTATAAATGTTTATTTTGTGTAGTTTGGATTATACTATTAATATCAATCCAGAGCAGTAATGCTTGTAATACTTCTGAGAGAGGAGAAAATATGGGTAAAGAAGATGATACCAAATTCTACCTCCTAAGCAGGTCTGTCTAATCCCTGTCAAAACTGTATTCAATGAAAGAATGCAGCCATGTGTCTTTAAAAATTGCCAAGCCTGGCAATGGCTTGACAGCTGTTCATTATTCACAAAAGGCAGCCTGAATGCAAGTAACTTAAGCTTTCACAGAATCTGCATGACTGAGTGCTTAGTTGATTGAGAAAGTGAACTCATTTCAGAGTTGTCGTTATGGCCACCTGACACAGTTTGAAGTTAAAAGCGTTCTTAAATGCTAGCAAAAATGCTTCTCCTATGAGAGAATAAAGCCATAAGAGCTGTATGAAACCCAGCAAGAAAAGAGGAATATGGGAGTCTGCATCAGGTCATTTTAAGTTAGGAGACTGAAAAACACAAAACTCAAGGATCAAGCTTATAATGACATGTTTAATTAGCGCACAGCTCAACAGACTCCTCCCTGTGTGAGTTTATTCAGTTACACAAGGAACTGACATTTAGAAAGTGCTTACCACGCAAATTTCATGAGTAATTTCTTTGGTCTAATATGCTGGCCACTTTGTATGGAAGTTTGCATCTATGGTGAAGGAATGCTGAAAATTAGAGGCAGCTGACCCAAGCACTTTTCTCCTTCAGAGCTTCAGAAGCAATATACTTTCCTTAATTACTCACCTTATCTCCTTCATAATTGTGTTGTGCTTTTGTGAGTAAGAACTAATTCTTAGGGTCTGTTTAGACTTCCTGAGGTGCATGTTTATGACATAGTGAAACATACATTTTGCGTACAACAATTGTTTTGTTTTACCATGTCTTAATCATGACGTATTTAAAGTTCAAGAATTAAGAAGTATAAATCTAATCCCAGAAGAAGTTTATATTAGTGTCAGTTCTAAGTATCAGTTCAAGTTTCTCAGCCATAAAAATAGACAATCCTGTAAAATTGTGCTAAGTTCCCATAATACCCTTTACAAATCTATTTCTAACCATCTCTCCTCAAACTAGGAATATACATGGCCCAAGTGGGAAAAAAAAAAAAACATTCTGGTTGTTTCTGTGATTCTTTTCTCTAAACTTTGAGTCACGAGTTTTGAAAACTGGCAAAATAAATAGCTACAAGCCTGTTAATATTTGATTACCGCCCTTCACACCTTCACATCTCTGCATCCAAATCCCTATAGTGGCAATTAGGGACTGCCTTACCAGCTCCCCATTGATAAGCGATCTATGATGGCTGCCCCCGCAGCCCCTTGGAGTTAAAAAAATGCGCTGTCCCTGTCTGTCTGCTAGGTTATTAGAAAAACCGAGTACCACCTTACTTCCCTCACTGGTTTCTTTTTCAAGGTGTGCAAATTTTTCATCTGTTCTCAGGGAGAAATCAAAACTCTGTTAAGGAGAAATTCTCCACATATGAAACGCATGACTGATGAAGAATAAAATGGAAACAGAAGGAAAATCAACCAAAATAACTTAGGGGGAAATAATATACAAGGAAACCATTATTTTAAAAGTGCTTTTCTTCCCCTACCGCCAGTTTCACAGCACAAAGTTTTCTGTAATCAAGTATAGTTCAGAATGATGTGTACCAATGCTATGACAATAAGTATATACTGCTTTCCAGTTCACAGCTTGAGTATTTGCACTCTGAGCTACGGTAGACCATAAAGTCCTATACCTTATCGCAAGGGCCTGGTGCATTTAAAGCTTACACCATACACCCAGCTGTAGGTATGCGTGTGTGGGCAAGAGGAAAGGATGAGGCAAAAGAGAGTAAAATGAGGAAAATGCTTTGACAGTTCTTTAAACACATCTAAAGCTTATGCACTCATTTTTTGGAAATAAGGTCTATTGCATAGTACTCATGGAGATGTTCATCTACTACTTGAGAAGCTGAAGCAGCCCTAAGACTCTTGGCTTTTTGTGTTCTCTGCCTTTGCAAGGATGGAAAATATCCATATTCCGTCTATAATCTCTAGAATAAGGTTTCTTATTTACTAAACTTGCTAAAATTAGTACTATTGTCCCCAGTACTACATCTATATTCCATATATTTCCCTATATTTCTTTGGCAGCCTTTCCCACTGTAACACTCCCTCCCTCAAATTTATTAACTGAGTATGGTAGTATTGTTACCCACCCAGGAAACTACATCATCCTGTTTCACCATGGGATAATTCAATTTGGCAAAGAAACACTAGGATATAAAAGGTTAAGTATTTCTTTCAGGCTAACTACAGTCATTAATGTAGTAGCAAATTTAACAGTTGGTTGTAACTCCAAAAGTATATTCTGGGCGTGCCTTAAACTGCTTTGTTGGAAAAATAATCAAACTCGCTGGTTTTAGGAGCAAGTCGCTCTCCCTAAATTAGAGTATACTTCATCTTTATTTGTAAGCTTCAACTTTACTAAGGCAGCAAACACTACATTCCTGAATATTTCTTTTTTATAATACACAAAACTATTTTTCCATAGCTGAAGTTTTCCTATGCTTCAAAAAGGATTTTTTTTCCTAGTCTATCAATGTTTCCTTGTTATCTCTTTTTTTAAAAAAGGCAATTCCTTCTCCATAACCCCACAGCTTCTAGCATTCACTACAATAAGTTTTAACACATATGAAAGTAATAAGAGGAGATAAACATGTTAAAAGATAAACCAATTATACCATCTCACACAATGATGCTAATCAAATGCATATATTTGTCTGGAAGAGCAGGAGCTAAGTCAACAACATTCTGTATCCTTATATGAAGGTTAAACTAGGCTTATGTAAGAACTTCTAAGAACTGTTAATTTTTAAAAATTAAATAAAGAGCATTACTGATATATGATAACACTATGTATATATACATATATATGTATATACCTGCCTAGCATTTGGTCTGAAACACTAATTCAAAATCTGGTTAGTACTAAATCAACAAAAAGAACTGATTTTCAAAAGCATATTATAGCTTATAAATACTTAGGTTTAACATCTGTTCTACAGTAAATTTCCATCTGTTTCAGACGTGATAGCTAGATAACTGTCCTGCTGTCATTATCTCTGTACTTTTACCTATTTGTGTCCTGTGAATAGGCAGACAGATTGCTCTGTACTATGTGATGGATGAAAGCTTAAGATGGAAATCTGAGCCAGCAATCATTCAGGAATGACAGACATTTCCCAGAGCTTCCCTCAGAAGACTTCATCTCCAGAAAATTTTGTAGGACAATGGTCTCACACAGTAAATCTTTTAAAAAACAGAAAGAAAAAAGAATATTGTCAGAAACAACCTGTAATATCATTTTCGTGCAGCTACGTGATAGCTTGTTGTCATTTAATGGATTCAGTATGCGTGGTTACTCACAAAGGGCAGCTCTGGGATTCACATCACTGGTGTTAAGCCTTTCCTCTCTGTCTGTAGTGTGTTCCTATAACCAAACTTAATGCTCGGTTGTAAATAGGGATGTAGAAAAATGTGAAAAATATCTTAGGGAGTCAAACCTTCTCCTTGACTGCTTCTCAGTCAACTTTATTACTAGTAAAATAGAAGGTGTCTTTTAACTGAAAACTACAACTGGAACAACACATCATATCAGCTCTTCAGAGTATCCATTCTCTAGACAAAGTTCCATAAAACACATAAAATCAATGGATTTTTTTTTTCAAACAGCATCATGGTAAACATTGAATAAAACCAATATTATTCAACTTTCTGGACAAACACTATTTGTTATAAATCTGGTTGTATTTTCTGCTTCTTTTCTTTTTCAATCACACTGGAAATACTGTTCACAAATTTCTTCTAACTGTAAAAAATTTTAAAAAAATCCTGCATCCTTTTTCATATAACTTTGAGAGATAACACAGATCACAAATTAGCTTTGTAATATCTGATGAGAGATTTCTAGATTTCAAGGAATATGGGATTTTAATTCTTATCTAAATACAGTTCATATTAAAAATGACCAAGTTATTAAAAGAATTAGGGACTTTTTTCTGCACTTGTAAAAATTCCTCAGCCTGAGTGCTTTCGTTCTAAAATATATCACTGATTCCTGAAGAGAGATTTTATTTAATTTTTATACATATTTCAGTTCTTTGTCAACAGGCTCCCTACTGCCAACACTTTTTCTTTGCAGAGCACTGCTCTCTAATTCAGAGTTGTAAAGAATGTTGCGGTGATTTTCTTTAGTTCATCAGTAATTAATGAAAGGCAAAGAGGAAGGATTACTATCCTGCACTGCCACACAGGAACAACCACCCAGGAAGACATAAACACACCTCCCATGTGATAATTACATAGCAGCTTTGGTTCCCAGTTTTATATATTACCTCACCATATATCATCTTGATTTAACCTTTTATGGGTGCGAAGTGATTAAGTTAAAATCGTGGCAAGTGCTTCAAAGTTCTATATCATTTTAGAAGAAAGAGATGTTCTGGCTGTATGTGAGCGGAGTTTATGGAATATACTGTGTCATGACTGATCAGGAAGATCAAATGCTTCTGATGTTGACACGTACTGGTTGCACAGGCTGCTTGAAAAGGAAGTGCCTTTTCAAAAATATTCTTTCTGCATATCTGTAATCTCTTTTCTGGCTAAATTCACTTCCTCTCCCATACTATCATTACTGTCAAGTTTTTTAAAACCTGAAATGTATCACATTCTTTCAGTCATAAGCTTCACCAGGACTCCTGCCCCAAAGGACCTGGCCCAGGAACCTGCAATGTCATAATAGTTTTGCTGTTATCACCTTGACTCAGTTCCTCCTTGTCACTGAGAATGTCTGATAAGAAAAATTCCCTTCAACATGCTACATAATTGGACAGGGAACACTCTTCTGATCTAACAAATGTTTGAGTCAAAGCTTTTCTCAGCTAGGGAATTCGCACTGTTACCTTCTGTACCTAAAGAACATACAGACGCAATGAATAACAGGTTAAGAACGATTACATCATCTGACAACCAAATTACTGCATTTCTTCTGCTGGCTTGAGAAATAAAGCTCAAATACAATTCAAAGTAGTAAATGGTCCCATAGGCAGTAAGGATTCTGAGATCACCTTCTCTGAAACACACTAAGATTATCTAAAAACCAACACACCCAAACTCCTCAAAACCCTAAGCAACAAAACATCTCCTCGTAGCTCCCTCCTTTCTCTACTGTCTTTATCTCACAAATAGTAAGACAAGCCAGCTTAAATGGTGCTTCCTGTCTTTGTATTTATACAACCCCCTCATTTGGAGACAAGGCAACTGACTCATGGAGAACAAGAAGGCCTCTCTTACTTCAGTTACCGTAAACTTGTAGGAAACTTGTCAGGAGTGAAACATCTTTTTGTCTGAACCTAACAACACTGCACTGGGTTTTCTGGCACAAATGGATAGATGTGATTAAGATCAATAACTAACCTGCAAAAGGGCTTCTTAATTTTTCAAGCTGTTATGCATCTTCAGCCTCCAGATACTGCTTGTTGAAGCAGTGGTGATTTTCTAAATTTAAATCTCTGTAGCCCCTTGGATGGGGTATCTGCACTTACGTTTTACTCAAAGGAACAGTGGGATGGGAACCCAGTGGGAAAGTTATAGACATTATGACTTTGGGTGGTGGTTAATGGTAGGCTCGTACTTGCCTGATAGGCTAAAACCAGCATTGAAAAATCTAGACTTTCTCTAGTTATGCATAACAAAATAGCTTTCTCAAACCTCATGGGAAAGTTTAAGGGTATGTTCCTAGAACTTCAAGAGAAAATGCATGTTCTAATTTGGTTTTGCTTCAGGCTTAGGCTGGGCTTGGTGTGGTCTATTGATAAATGCTTCCAACAGGGGTTTCTGGTTTGCATTTTGCTTACTTCTTACTTTTTGTAATAACTGTTGTTTTGATTGCTATGGAAGACTGCCTAGCACCACACATTTCTCAGATCTAAAAATAAGTAAACTCACAGCAGGAACATAGTAGCACTTAGCTCATTCTTCAAAAGGCAGTCTGCAAGCACTCCTTGGTCATCGAGGGCTGACTAAGCTCTAGCTCTTTCCTTTTACCCTGTCGCATAACAAAAGAAGCTGCAAATGCAAACATCTGGCTAGTTGCTAAACAAGCAGCTCATGTATTCAAAACTAGAACTAGAACTCTGATTTTGGTGACAAGGACACAAAGTGAAAGCAGCGTCTATGCCACCTCTCTATACATCTCATTACAGAGAAGCTTTGAGAATTTCTGGATGAAAGTCTTACCAACTCTGCTGCCCTTCAACAATTAGCTTCATCACAAAGCTGAAAATCGCCTTGGCACAGAACAGAAGGAGAGGTGAGAAGATGGCTAATTCACTAACTCATTTCATAGGTCCATTACCACACTCACCTCCTTAGCCACTTGAACACAAACCATGAATGAATCTCAAGACTCTACTTTCTGGCTTAGCTGGAGTTGCCTCAACTTAACTACATTTGGCTTGCCCTGTCTTGTCTTCTCCCCCTCACCCTACACTTTCATTCTTCACTGCACTTTTGCCAGGGAATTGAGCTCATGGGGTGGAACAATACTCAACCATGCATGAGCCATGGGGTAAAGTACTGTGCAACCCCAACCCACTCCCATGACAAGTGTCCCAGTGCTGCTACAGCTGTACCAACGGGACAGAGATCACTATTCAGGGGTTTCTAGCCTCTCTGCAGCACAGAGAGAAAGACAAAAAACTTCTTGTCATGAAAATCCCTGTGGGATATAGTATGAATGAGAATTAACAAGGCTTTCTACACTGCAATAAATCTTATTCTAAGAAAGCGTGAAGATTGGACATAGGGAGCTGCCTATTTTGAGGCTGCTTACGTGACTGGTGTTTAGAAGAATGTGTTTTGCAGTTTGTAAGTGTTCTATAAATGCATGATACCCACATTAGCTATATGGCAAGATAAAAGCAGTTTCATTCTTGCAGAAATTTAATTTTTAATTATTGCCACACCTATAGTACAGCCATCAAGCAGTGGGAGTTTAGTATATTAGAACATAACTTCTGTGCTTGAAGATCTCTCTATTAATTTTCTGTTTTAAGAGGACAACAGCAAGTGTTCCATTCTCTTTCCTACAATATAGATTTCTAGGCATATGAACAGTTATTCAGTTGTATGTTTACTCAGACCCTATCTTGCATTTTAACTCACTGTACTGTACTGCATGCTTCTTCATGGCTAATAGTTACACAGTTCCATTATTTTATTTTGTCTCTGACTAGCTGCAAATGCAGATCAATCATTGTTACCAATCCAATTCAGGAAGCAGTTAAATGGCTTATTGTTATGACAACCTCCATAAACGTTGACAATGTTTTTCAAAGCAAGTACTTTTGCCTAAAATCTCTCAAGAGATAGCTACAACCAGGACAACCTGATGCTACAAAATCTAGTTTGGATTTTGTTCCCTTTCTCTAGCTGCTATCAACCTCCATTCTTGATGCAAGTGAGTTCAGGTTACTCTACCACAAGATTTTTTCTGCTTGCTCTTTCTACTCCCTTTAGGTTTAAGCACAACATAGAAACTTCTTACAGGGAAATGAAGAAAAATCTAACAGCTGTAAAAAACATCTGGAGGACAACCTAATTTACAGGAAAGAGGAAAACAAATACCTATTCTTTTGGCAAATCACCTGTAAAGTCAAATATTTCTGTCTGCATGAGAGCTTTGCTACACTAACAGTAAAATTCCGAGTTTTATGCTCAACTCTAGAACTTTATAATTCCTCCCAAATGTATTTCATCCCTTTCCATATCCTACAGATTAGGAGTTTACTTGTGCCCAAGCAACAGAGCTGGATCAAAAGCTCAGCTTCTTAATCACTGCTCTGCTTCATAAGCAGTTCTGCCCAGGTATCTGGTGCAACAGACATTTCCAATAGCACTTGACCTAAGGCACGTTCACTGGCATTTTAACTGAGAAGCCTTTAGAGAGCAAGAAAGAGGCCTATTAAAAACTTACTGACAATTTAATAGAACTTGTAAATGATCTTATAGAGAGGAGAATGGCAGACTTTTCTAAAGCGACTCGAGAAGGGGCATTGTACTGAGTGACAGACATCATTTATGTTTACTGTTTTCACAGCAGTCTCTACAACTTCCTCTGGGACTTCCAGCTTCAATAGCTCTCTATGTTTTGGACTTTCAAACTCCACAGAGTAAATCTTGCTTTAAGCTTATTTTGCTTGCACTGAAGGTCTGACAGCACTGCTATAATCTCCTAAGACTAAGAGATTTTTGTATTTCACCATTTTTTGAAGCCTATGCTACCAACTTGGATTCTTGATTAATGAAGATGACTTGGTAAAAATGACAGAATAGGAATATTACATTGTGCCACGTCCTTTTTATTTACTCTGAGGCTGCATCTGTAAGATTTCACACTCCAAAGTGCATGTCAAAGTGCTTCTTCAAAGACTGAGCTAATATTTGAAACCTGTCATCTCCTGTAAGTGGTGTCACACTTGGTCTCATGTCAGATCCAGCAACATGTGCCTCCATACTGACCTGTGAGTCTATAGCTGCTGAGGTATGAAAAGCAAGTCACATGAAAAAATGCAGGACTGAACATTTCAACAGCACTTCACAATGTATTCAGTATTTGTTTTGAGAGCTTAGCAAGTATGGAAATTGTCTTCTACGATATCTCTGAGCAGACAGCCATTTCCAGACAGGTCAAACAAATGCCATTTATTACAGATCAAGAAGCAGTATAGTAAGGCAAAGGGTCAGATGCCCTTCTGCTTAGATTCTGCTTGGCTTTACAGGCAGAGGAATATTTTAATCTGAATGACCCTCACTAATGGGCTCAGACTACAGTACAGAGGTTCCTCAGGTCTGCACTGTTCTTGGTGAATGTATCACAAAACTGTAAAGATGAACGAGATGTTCTCACCTGGAGATGCCAGGAAGCCTTTGCCAGGTTCTTGGACATATTGCACTGGGAGAAACAAATCCTGAAGTAGTGATACTGAGCTGTTTTCTTCTCACGTCAGCTCACCTGTTTTTACAAATGCAATAATCTTACTAAAAACTAGAGGATTTTTAAAAGAAATATTTTCTATTGGTTTGAGCTCAAGTTGTTTTGCATTAGAAATTACTTCAAGACCCTGGCTGAACCTAAGGGGTTCAAAAGGGAGTTATATAAATCAAGATGCTCTCTGTTCCCATGCTGCTTTTCTTCCTCCTCCTCTTGCTTCTGCAAAACATATGTTCTCTCATTTATCGAAAGGAAAAAATTACTTTTTTTTTAGTTGTACAACTCAGCAAAGCAGTGCTCTGCATCTTCCCTTGACCACCATGAAAGAAGAAAGATTTCTGGCACCCCGTTAGGAACACCCAGAATCATGATGTTCCCAATGGTTCATATAGCAATATACATAGCAGGGTTTCATTTGTTACTTTTCTGGCATACACTTATTCTGTGCTGGCTGGCTCAGCAGTATTTAGCAATTGTTCCTTGCTTATGTGGAAATATTTCTTGGATTAGAATTCAGTCTCTCTGTGCAGCTTATTTGTTGAACTATGTGGTAATAGAAATGTTATTTTGCTCTTAATCATTGTTAACAGAAACATAACCATGACCGAACTATCTTGGATATACATTGGATATTCAATACCATGTATAACAAAAGGCATTGTATTAAAAATTTCTATTGAGTGTCAATAGTTTTAGTTACAACCTATAAAATTACACATAATGAATCCCATAACATTTCACTTACTAGCGTTTCTGTCTGTAACAAACACTGAACTGGGAACTGCAAAAGGAGTACCACAATGGTTCCCATAATAAAAGGGTTCATTGCAGTCATTCTACATAATCCTATATAACTTGCAGTTTCCAAGTTTGTGATCCTTTGGTACTTATTTGGCTACAAAAAGAAAGCCGTGTCTCTGGATAATGAAGGAAAGGAAGGCTGTCCTGGACCATCTGAAGCCTGAGATTTCTTTCATTGTTTGCAGCTAGGCTTGTAAAGGATCAAAAAGATTTTTGCGGACCAGCTTAGTGTAATGGCTTGTTTCTGATTTGTAGCACAACCAGTGACCATAAAGAAGATACCATCTTTGAGAAGCAACAGCACACAGTAATTAAAAAGCAGACTACAGATCATTTCATAGAATGGGGAGAGGGAGTGGAGAGCTGTTTCAATATGGAAACACCTCTGTATGTATACTCTTAATTTTATCCAGAAAGCTTAAATTAACCTAGAAGCTATGATCTCTGCTTACTGAAACCTTCAATTTCTTCTTGCTCTTTTTCACTTGATCTGGAAATCAGCAGACACTCAGATTACCATTAATGACTGTATCTACTTTCCTTCATGAAGCCATGCCTAATTATCCAAGTGGAGCACTAAGACCCAATAGAGTAAAATAGGTTAAAAAAAGTTTGCAGCTTAGTTCTCCATCAAAATTTAGCTCCAGGTGAATGAAATTTCCCTCCTGCTAGGATCTGAAGTGAATGTCATAGTATATAGAAATGGAGAAGAATCCCATTAAACAGTCTTCTAACAATCCTTACTATATTTTCAAGGGCACATTAGTGCAAAGCAGGAGGATGCACAGGCAGCTAAGCCAGAATATCACTGTTGAAAGAAGGGCATTTGGATCCCACACGAAAGAACAAAAGAGACAGTGGCAGACTAGGAGTGCATGATGAGTCCTGTTTACGATAGATTAGTATCTATGCAGCTGAATTAAAAACACTATTGAAACAAGGACAAAGATAAGACACCTGATGCATACTGCTTCAAAGGAATTCATATCTATTTTGGGCGTCATCTAAGTGAAAGCAGTCTATATTTCCTGATCAGAACCCAGGATCAGGGTTATGTTATACCGAAGCCAGTGGCCCTGGGAAAGATGTAAACAGGCTGTCAACAGACTTGGGGTTACACCAAGAGCAAGGGAACCTGTCCCTCTGACCCAGGGAAGGGAACAGAACTTGTGCTGAGCTAAGAGTAAAGTAAATTTGGTAAGCAAATCCACAGGCAGGATCCTGTTGCGAACATGATTTTCTTTTGGTAAAGAAATTCATCTTTGCTCAGAATGTGATCTCTTTGAATCAGCGTTGAAAAGTGGGATCTCCAATGACAAAAGCATTGGACTTATGGAATCATGAAAAGAGAAGTCAGAGATCCAGTCCAAGACTAGGACCAGGGTCTGTGTGAAGAAAATAAAAAGGATTTAAAAAGAAACATAAGTGACCACTTAAAGTACAGTTTTATATATGAAGGACAGAGAGCACCTCCTTTATATTGGAGGAAAAGAGCATCTCCATCCAAAACAGTGAATAACCTACCAGTGTACTCTGCTGTTTTGGGTCTGAGCTATGCATTTTACATCTCCTAGGTATTTTACCTATACACCTCATTTTCTAGACAAGCACTCAAAGAGCTAAAAAAAGGTAAAAGTGGATATCAGCACCATCATTTTCACTTTTGCTTTAAAAGAAGGTCTCCATGCACATATTCTGTGATCCTGTGACACCTGATTGTACCTGAAAGTGTTGAGCATACTCTAAGTATATCTACTAGACTGGGACATACCAGAATTTTTAAAGTATCAGTCGCAGGTGGAAGATGATTTTTGCCCCCCAAAATTAGTGTGTTAACCTCAAGTTTCCTCATTAAATTTGCAACTCTACTAATGAGAGTCTTGCTACTTATTTCTCTTTTGAGCTGCCTACGCTGTAGATTCAAATTTGTACTCTGCCATTCTCAGGGAAATTAATATTTTAGGTCCAAAGCAAGAGAAGATTTCTATTTTAGACTGTACTCTCTGAGGTACCCTGTAGATGCCTATTTAGATTACATGAGCAAACAACATATCTAGACATCAAGGTAACTGCATGAAGCTTTACCTAGCCCTTAAAAAAATAGTCCAGCCTGTATAACCTGATTACGAAATACGTGCAGCACAGCAGGCTTAGAGAAGTGGATTCTGTTTATGTTAACTAAAGTGTTGCCAGATCTTAAGTGATCTGAGGTCACAGCTAGATCTAACAGACTCTTTCTATGACTGCAAGCAAGCCTTGCCTCAGAGATCACTCTAGACAAGATATTGCACTGCAATGCTGCATAAACAGTCCTAGAAGTAGCGCTGTGGCTTCAGTATGGAGTAGGGTCTCAGCTACTCGGGTGGCGTGCACTGCCCTGCAAAGGTGGCTAAAACTAGCTTCACACAACTGTGCATTGTATCCCATTCTTGATGGATACAGATCTTTAAGGTCTTATGCTACAATGCCAATGGAAAGCAACAGGAAAATGGAAACATGAAAAATAAGCTCTTGAGCTCTGCATCTCAGTTACTCAGCTATAAAAGAAGAAATAGACCTCTGCCTCTTATGGTGATAACTGCTACCAAAAATCCTGCGCATTAACAGTATGTAAAGTGCTACCTAGAAAACCTTCACCATATTTTCACTGCTCACTTGATAGCTCTCAAAATATTCTGACTTGGCAAAGGGTAGAAAAATCATGATCAGACAAATGGTTTCTAAATAAAAGCTTGATTTAGAACAGATTCTGTTTAATTCTGTTTACAGAAAATCCTGCCGCTGGGAGAAATTGATCTTGGCACTGACACGTTAACATAATGCTACCAAGGGTGAAAATCAACCATTAACATCACAGCTATGAGAATGTGTAAGTAGTACTGGCTGCTAGGTTTATATGTAGATGTGTGTATTACTATATCACAGCTAGGCACGGTGGTGCAAAATGCTTGTAGGAAGAGTTATTATTGCTATTGAGAATATTCTTCTCAATCTCTTTACATAAATAATAAAAATGCCTTGCTTTTTTTTTTTTTTTTGCAGCTATTTCTTTCTGCTAATTACTGGGGTAATATGCGTTGAGCTTAGGATATTTTAAAACCTGAGGAATGTAAAAGATAAGAACACCTGAACTTCTTATTAAGAATAAATGTTCTGCTTTTTGAGGCATAAGATGATGATGGATTTCAGGGTTTATGTGGGCATTGACCTGCAGCTACTATGTTACACACAAAGGACAGGCACAATGGAATGAGTTTATCCATCTCTCTGGCCTGGGCTTATTATTTAGTAAGATTATACATGGGGAGATGAAGAAAGTGCTTAGCCCTACAGTAGTCAGCACAAACGTTAAGTGATTTTGTTTGTTTGATCTCTGAATCTTTTAAAGTGGTTACTAAAATCTGCCAACATTCTGTCTGCATTGATTCCTCCTATGTTGAAGGGCGTGTTGTGATAGTGTATTGCACCCCCAGGCACTGAAATAGAGCCATAAGAAGCTGGATTGCATCTCAGAATCACACAATATTGAAAGATTTGCAGGATGATAGGGAAGTCTCATGTTAAAGGAAATACAGTAATGAGCATATACTGACAATCTTTCCCTTGGGTTTTGTGGTTTTTTCCTGCTTTCTGTTCTCTGACCATGGGCTATAGCAGAGAATTATCTGACTCTTCACTGCATAGCATGAGATGTTTCCATTTTCACATTCTCAGGTACAAATCTTAAGCCTGCGAAAGCTACACTGGAACTTTATCAGCTGGAGATGTCACTTTCTATTTGTTGGTACAGATAGGCAAGTAAGCTTGTGAGGGTCTACGTACAACATGTTCTGTGGAGACTTTCACCTGCCTCTGATGTGAAGACTGAGAAGTACAAATCATGTGGGATATGTCTAGGGAGGAGGAAGTCAATCACTTGTCATCAGTTGATAAAGCCACAGAACAAGATGTTTACTGCTGTTTTGCATTCATTTGGTTTCTGGTTTATTTTTTTCATATGAGGGTAACCACTTTTGTAACAATAACGTTGGCTAAATAAAGCATCATGTTGCTTAGCTGCACAGTTTTCTCTAAATTTTTATTTCCTGAATTTCTCCTAAACATTGACATTCCCATTTAAACATGAGCTTAGATATTAGGAAAAAGGCTTGGCTTGTACCGTTCTAACTTACATATAAGGCTGGAATTTTTAAAACTTTGTAACTAAGCTAAAAGTTATTTGTTTTGGGAACATGATACAACAAAATATTAAGAAACTTAAGTGTGATCATGATACATGTTACAATTTGGTCTCAGAAGGAAACATGAGAAGAGGGAACATGCAGCTGATAAAGTTCTCTTATTATTATTAGTCTTTAATGAATACTTTATTTCATCTCTTTCTCAGGTGTTTGATGTTTATCAAAACAACTTATTTCAGCTAGAACAAATAACAACTTTTCCCTTTTATTTGGGATTGTATTATTACAATCCGTCTAGTTCCTCATACGCAGTGAAATGTCCCTCAAAATAATTTCCAAATGGAAGCATGTTATTTATGCCATATGTAAGCTATATTTTTAATATGTTGAAGCAGATGAGAAAAACTATGCGACAAGAGGGATATACTACATTTCACAAAAACCTTTTGGATACTGCCATGAACAAAGGCAATGCTCACACCATAAGTTCCTCCTGAAGGGAAAGAAAAGTATTCTTATAGATAGGGTCTAAGTATGTGAGGCATATGCCTGTATATTCACCTTTCCGAAAAACAAACGACACTCCTGTGGCACCCATCCTTTCCAAAACGCAGGCTGTAGAAACCTTCCGGGGTTAACTCGACCTGACAGTAATTGTAGCAGTCAACACTGCCCTCCAGTGCGGGTTGTTTGGTTCTACAGGCCCAATGGATCAGCCTCACAGATCACATGTAATATGGTGTGGGTTTGTTTTCTGTAATTATATTTCTATAAGTTTTATCTATACACAAATTCGATAGTGCTTACAGAGGTCTATCAAAAAACAGGTAGAACATACTCATCTAACCACAACCTGTCTTCTCAATAAATGCCATGAGCTGTGCATGAGAAAAGCAGATGTATTTGCATATAAGGACCTAATCCAAAATTCAACACGAGTCTCTTCAGTGGACCTTGTGAGAGACAAAGGACTTATTACTTTTGTGTACGGAGCACTCAAACTACGATCTAACACCAGTCACACAAAATACATCCGTAAAGTGTCAAACTCCACAAAAGCACTTCTGCTAAATCAAGAGCCTTCAGAAGGCAGTGTTGTGAGCCTGCGAGCACCTGCCTCACCCGCCACCTCTAAACTGTCCTACCATACCAGCATCCCTGTGCAGTCAGGCACCACACAGACAACCAAGCAACACCATTGTGAGGTTAGCAACAGACAGACACATTTTGCAAGAAACTTAGCAGATCTTTAAAAGACAGCAGAGAGAATCAAAACACTGTTAAGCTACCATCTCAGTACATTTCTGATAGTCAATATAGTATAAAAAAAAGAATAAAACTCAGATCAGTAACTTCCTCCATCAGCCTCAAACCATTAGGAGCTGCTAATCTCTAAATACATTATTCATCTCATAGTCAACAATATACACAAACAAACATCTCAGTCTCATTTAGAAATAACCGAGGTTATTACAGCCATAGCTAATTTCAATTTATTACTGAATTATCTTTTTTTCTTTCATTCATCCATAATACACTACTGAATTTCAATCTTGAATTGCCTTAAAAAAATAGCATTATTGCAACATAAATTAGTATGCCTAACTACTTCTAATCAACAAGTTGCAGAAAGGTTAGTTTAGCCACATATTCTCTGTATTTTATTTTAACATATTGAACAACTACTGGAGTTTGCATTTCATAAGGAAACGAAGGGGTTCCTAAGTAGTTTTGCTGCCAGCAATTGAAAGAAAGTTTCCGCATATTTTAGATTGATCATCATTTAAGGTCACCTATGTGTGTCTGAAAGATCCCAGTATTTCTACTGTTGCAGAAAGCACTGTAGAGAGTAATTTCCATAATTCAAAATGTATACAGCTCTGTGCATGAACCCATACCTCAGATACCAAGGAAACAGAGCTGGTCAAAACTGTTCACATCAGGAATTGCTTTTTGCAGATCTTTACCAACACTTCACTGCACTTCTGTGTGAACATTGTGCTACATTCCTGTGTCACACAGGACATTTTTTTTTTTAATATTAAGAAGCTTATATTTTCCTAAATTATGCCACTTCTCAGAATTATTCAAGGAAATGGTACTGTGAAGAAAAAGGTTAGCACCAAGAGCAGTATTGTCCAAATACAAACTATAGTGTAGTAAGTCCAGTATAAAATTAAATTGGTGCTTGTTAAAAAATATTCTGATATGAGTTCTCCTAAGAGCACCAGTTACAGTATCTATGTTTAAGAACTGTAAGTATTATGGAAATGCAGTGTTTTGCCGGTCTAGGAGAAATAAGAAATACGGGTTCAACCTGCATGTGTGGAACTGAAAACTCATACTGAGTCTGGGGAAGGGTAAGACCCAAGGTGCTAATGACAAGTCACTAAATAGCCTAAGACAGTCAAGGTGCTATAATTCTTTACCAAAACACATCATAGATAAGAAGGCTGGAAAGCACATTACAATACAGAAAAGTAAGTAGGCTATGATTTAATCTTCACTTGTCAAGAGAAAATGAATAAGCGCATTGTTTCCAACCACTACAAACCAGCTGTTTTGCGATGCTGGTGTTTGTAGCTGTACCAGGCTGGGAAGTAGCTGTGTTCTCAGATACCCTCCTTTCCTCCATCACATGGTGCAAACCTCTCCAATCTGGTGCCATTATGCTGAGTTCCCTGGCTTGGTTTGTATTTTATCTGATCTTTGAGTAAGTAAGTTCTGATGGAATTGCAGCTTGGCTTCTCCTCAACCCCCCTGCTGGTACCAGCAGTTGTTCCCAGCCTTTCTATTGCCAGCAATGCAGGAGGTTTCATGCCAGGCAGTTGCAACTGCTAGTGTTAAGGGTCAGCTCCACGGCCTCTTGTCTTTGTCACCAGCTCTCACAGCTGGCTGGCATCAATTTATTCTATTCTTTCAGTTTACAATCAGCCTGAGACTTTCTTCTGCACAAAGTTTGCTTCCCTCTGTGACCCTAGTAACCTTTACTTGAAATAATTTATATTGCTAAATCCTGAGGTAGTTTGGCTGTGCCCCTGGGCATCGATTCAGTTTCTGTGTCCTTTGAACAATCTTATGTATGTATATGCAGTTGTCAGATGCCATCAAATGGCAGAACACCTTTCATAGTTTTCTATTCTGCACTGACATGGCCCCAGTATCAACCCCTGGGGTAACCCACTAATGGCTGGCCTCCAGCTGGACTTCATGCTGCTGATCACAACCCTTTGAGGTGGGCAGCTCAGCCACTGTTCAATTCACTTCACTGTCCACCTATTTACTCTGTACTTCATCAGCTCATCTATGAGGATGTTACGCGAGACAGTGTTGACAGCTTTGCTCAAGTCAAGGTAGGCAAGATCCACTGCTCTCATCTCCTCCACCAAGCCAGTCATCACATTGGAGAAAGCTATCCGCTTGGTGAAGGATGACTTCTCCTTCATAAATCCTTGCTGACTACCTCTGATAACCATCTTGTTGTTCTTGTGTTTGGAAACTGCTTCCAGGGTTAGTTGTTCCATCAGCTCCCCAGGGATCAAGGTGAGGCTGACCAACCTGTAGTTCCTCGTATCCTCCTTCTCACCCTCTTGAAGGCAGGAGTGACCCTTCTTTCTTCCAGTCCTCAGGAATCTTGCCCAATTGCCATGACCATGCAACGACTATTAAGAACTAGTCACTCTTTACACAACATTAGGAGCAACTCTGTTCCAGATTTATTAGTTGTGGGCTCCTCATTCCTCATTTTTAAGGAGGCTATAATAGCAGCGTAGAAAGCAATCCCCATTTTTAATTTTTCACAGATAAACCTTTTAACTAGAGTACCAACGGACTAAATACTAATTTACAGATTACTAGTCCCAAGGTGCTAATGACAAGTTACTGAAGACCATAAGACAGTCAAACTTCTATCACTCCATCTGATGGAGGCAAAAGCCAAGTGTCTACTTCAACAATGACCATGAAACAGAAACATTTTGCCATCGTTTTGCATGTTCCCTAAGACCTGAAGGAAAAAAATGCTTGGTTTGTACTTGACCATTCTTCAGAGGCATTTCTTGACTTGAAAACTCAGACCAGTTCTCTGATCGCTATTTTCCAACACAAGTCATTCCAGTGGATAGTTTGAAACCATTAGAAAAAAGGAAATTCAAATACATTCAGAAGTGATGATAAAAATACTTAATTGGACAATTCTGTATGAATTTTAGTGAGACTGGAGTTATGCTATGGTATAGTTCCATACCTCTTACACGAATGAGTTCCCTTAGTAAAACAATAAAGCATTAATTCATAAGCCTTCTGCCCCTCCATTTTTCCTCAAGAAATTCTAGATCTCCAAGATGATAAATCACTTTGCCCTTCAGTTAAGTAAAAATGCTGAAGTCCTATTATGCTTTTCTAGGGCTCAAGCTACACAGAAAAAAGTGGGAGTGCAATAAGCAGGCAATGAGCCTGTGGGGAGGCAGTTTATGGCAAAAGTAGGAGAAACATTGTACTGCAGACCCAGAAATCCCTGAAGTAGGCTGTTCTTCCCTTTGAAATTTTTTTTCTTTCTTCCCACTTTAGTCTATCTTTGCATAATCTCTTTTATTTTATTCAAGTGAAGCAGCAAGAAATTGCCCCTCCCCTCCTTTTTTTTTTTTTTTTTTTTAAATTGAGAAGAACTGCTGGTACTCAGCCTCTGGTGGGAAAAAGCACAGACAGAGGCAAGTCCTGGCTCACTTCTCCCACATTATTCACTCTGATACAGCTAGAAGCCAATGCACACTAATTGCTGTGATCTCTCCATTTGGCTTTTAACTTAAATAGCCATATGTAGGAGAATCTCAGCTGCTTTCAGCAGTCAGAAGCACTTGAAAACAGCAGCCCCCTAACACTGTTTAATTTTTACAACTTTGAGGTCACGAAAGAGACCACTAACTGTTTCAATGAAACTCCATAGGATGGGCTTGGCTGGATGATTTGTTTCTGCTTTAGGATTTAATTTGAACAATATGGACTTTTCCCCGTTAGCATAAAATAAATCAGCACTTTGCAGTAGTTTCCCACGCATCACTTTCAACAGGCTGCCAACATTAGGATCATGTGGATAGATGACAAGCACTCAAACTAGTTACATTTATTAGAGTCCATTGGTCACATCAACTCTTGGTTTTGATCATTCTTTAAGTTGTATATCACTGTTACTTTCTTCCCACAGTCACCAGGTTTAATATACACACATGCCTTGTAAGTCAGCCACAGAGCATATTTAGACAGTCATAAATTCAAATCAGGTAGCAGGGGTTTGAATCATATAAGACACTTTCCCTCAGTAAGGCAGTTATTTGGAATACACTACAGCTGTACTTGCAGGATTACAAGCAGATCAAGTATCAGAATCTGTATTTTCCTGTCCCAGCTTTCCATATTCATGTTAGCACATAAAATGCTGCTTTATATATAAATGATTTTGTTCCATAAGTCTAACTGAGATAAGTTTGAGATTTACTGAACTAGAGTCCAGCTACATCAGTTAATCCTCAAAATAATGCAGGATGAAAAAAATCCATCCAAATTAATAAAGGTAGGCCATTCTGCTAGCTGGAAAGAACAGGGTATTTTTCCATTAAAGAAAGACTTTCAGGTTTCTTCTCCTCCCCACTCCCTCTCCTGCCTTATCACACCGTGCCATAGGAGACATCACAAGGAGACAATGCACTGGATTTATGCAAAAAGCAAAAAAATTAGCATGTTCCAGATGTCCCTACCCCAGCCATACCATCCCATACCCTTACCAATCATGAGGCACATGAGGCCACATGCAAACTCAGTTTGCAGGCAGGAGGCCAACACTTCACGGACAGTTTGGTTTCACACAGGCAGCCTCAGCCCCAGGGCCAGCATGGTGCAATGCAACATGGCCACAGCCCCACATGCTAGTCCAAAGCTGCCCTCAAACCCTCTCCCAGCAGCCCTCGAGGCTCCATGGTGTACCCCACACCTTCCTCACAACCATACCCTGCTGTGAGCTTTCTGCCTTGGGTCATGCCATGCACTCCTCACCCTCAGGGGCTGAGCAGCCTCACGGCTGTCTCCCCCTGTAATGGCGGCTTCCCGCCACAGTGGCGGCCTTGTGCTGTAATGGCGGCCTTCTGCCTGTCCTCAGGGCGGGCAGGTGGGCTGTCTAGCTGACCCATCCACCACTCCAGTCCATTCCTGAGGAGCTTTTAACCATTTCTCACCCAAAAGAACGGGTGCAACAACTCACCTCATGCTGTAAAAGGCAGCAGTAAGCTCTTAAAAAAGCTGAGGGGCTTTCCCGAGGCAGGGCACACCAGGTACCACAGCTGGTGCCACTCTGGCTGATGACCAAGGGGGCTGTCTCCTTAGGGGAGGCCAGCAGCAGCCTCTTTAAACGTTTTAAACTGCCACCAGGGAAAGTGCAAATAAGACATGTTTCTTATCTACAGTAATTGATATGGTACTGTGTAAAATGCTGTACTTCTCCACCTCAATGAGTTGTTTGTGATTTAAAAAAAACACAAAACAAAACAAACAAGCACAAAAATTAAAAGTCATTCCAAACTTTTCCATTACACCTATGCCTATTACATTTCTGACCCATATCTGATACTGAGAAGGGGTTAGTGCTACCAGAGGAGCATCACCAGTCAGAACACTGCCAGGACCAGTGTCTTTTTTAGGAAGAGAGTGATAATGCAGCCACAGGTGTTTCAGCCACCAGCCTGGTGATGTACAGATGTGATACCCTTGACAGAGCAAAACCAATCTTTTGTACTTGCTTTTACAACACAGAGGAGCCTTATGGGAGATCTCCATGACTGTTTTCCATGAGATGCATGTTCAGTGATTAACGCTGAATTTATCCAGGGGTGGGCGGGAGCCCTGGCAGTTTGGGGAGCTCGCATCAGAGAAGCTGCTGAAAGCCCCAACTGAGCTGCCTCTGCGAAGAGGGGCAAGCACAGGAATTACTGTGTCAGAACAGATTGACTCAGTCTGCACTTTCTCCCCTGGCCCAGCTGTATTGGGTGGGATCCCTCCAGCACCCTTTGCACAGTTCACTTTTTAATACCTGAGCCCCCGATCTCTGCTGTCCAGTCCTGCACCAAAGGAGGCAACACAGAAAGTGGGTTAACACCAAAGCAGTATCATGGGAGCCACAAGCATCCCTGCAGTCAGTCTCACACTTACTGCTTGATAACATTTCCTCACGTGCAAAACAAAGCTAACTTAGTGCACACAGGTTTAGTTGTGTAACCATGAGTTCTGCATGCCAAGAAGCCACGTTTTCTAGATTTTTTTTTTGTGAAGTGTGCATATCCCAAACTATTGATGAGCTAAGACACAGGATGCAAAGGTTTGGGGAGATTTAAAAAAAAAAAATAAAAAGAAAAGATAAAACTAATCAGAAACTGAACTAGGGCATAGGCAGGAAACGCATGTGATTCCTGGCTCTGGGTCCCGCAGACAGTGCTGGCGATCTTCTGGGTGTGTCTGTTGTTGAGAGAGTTTCTACAAACGGTTTTGCAAACTACAGCGGAGGTCCAAAATATTTACAAAACATTCAGAAACACAGACTATCATTCAGCTTTCTGCATCAAGTGAAAATATGTATCCTATCCATGTTAAGGGGCTTTACCTATACCTAGACATTTCTATGATCATCTTTTCAGATCCAGTTATCTCCATTCCTAATTATCTGTAATGCTTCTTGTTTAGACCAGTCTGTATATTGTATGTGTTAATTTATATGCCAATTTTAGTTATAAAAGAAGGATGGACTTGCTGAAGAAAGAAGTTGAATGTGTATCTAAATACTATAATAAAACAAACTGCAGATGCTTCTCTGAAAACCATGACAAATTAAATACGCACATTTTTTCTAAACACTTCATGTTTCAATTGGCAGCTATAAGCCAAATTACTTTGCTTAACCCCAAAACAACACTTATACAGAAGCATTGAAATTTCATGCAGAAATGTTTTTTGAAAATGAGGGGATTTTTTCTTAAGACTTTACATGGATAGACTAAACATTTCTAGATTTTTTAAAATATACAAAAATCAGATGCTTTCCACCTGCTGATCACCGAGGTCAGATAGAAAAACAAATCCAAATTGCTCCACATTCACATCAGAATTTTCTGTATGCACAAAAACTTCATGTTGTACAACTGTTAGAGCAGTTTGGATTGAACCAAATATTGAACTAAAGAAGTAGCTTCAGATTTTGTGTTAACAAAAGATTATTTTCCTTGTATTGCTGGACAAGTCCAGCACAGCTGCAACCAGCCTCCCTGGATGCAAAGTCTTTCTTTCTTGCATTCGCCTGAGATTCCAGTGCTCCAACAGCTCAAAGATGGGGGTTTTTTTTAACCTTGGTAAGAGCGCAATAAGTCTTCAGAATGTGCATATGTTTGTATTTGCGGAGTAGGTTACGGCTGGAGAAAAAAAAAAGGTCTTTTTTTTTGTTTTATGGGAGGAAAGGAGAAAGACCCATGCATAGACAAGGATTTCATTAAGATGACGAAATCCCAGTTCTCCAAAGGGAAAAAAATTAAGCTGTACTTGAAGATCTTTCATGAAACAATTTGTGTGGTCTTTACCATTTCAGTCTCTTAAAGAGTGATAGCTGCAGATTTACATTCTTTTCTGACCTGACCTTGAAATTTGAGTTCTTCTTTAGACTATTTAAGCCCTAAATTCCATTCCAACCAAGTAAAGACAATTTTGATCAAAAAGCTGTTGCACCAGCATGTAATCTTCCAACAAAATCTATCAAAACCACAATAAAAATAAGATACTAAAATCTGACAACCAAAAAAATTAGCTGCAATTATGTACCATTGTCTTATCCTCACTGCATCTTCTAAAGTAGTCATTCGCTAAAGCACATATAGAGCATGTTTTTGCCTGTCTGCAAATATTTTTTTGTTACCCCAAACTATGACTGAAGAGTCTCCCAGTGATGTTAAAATGTTGGGAGCAGCAGAAGAAAGCAAGACCTTTTCTGTATCAGAAAGTGAAAAACCATGAATTAATAAAGCGTAACAAAATGAAAATGGATTAAGATACAACAAACCCAATTTATTTACATATTACTTTCCATCATTTTAAAACTTCTTTTTATGTAGTTGGTTTATGGAATTTTTCACTTTCCTTTTCCAGACCAGAAGTCAAAAAGTTTAGTTAAAAATAAAAAAATACAGAAATGAAATGTTCTGTAACACTTACAAAGTGTCTGTTTCATGTAAAAGATGAAAATCCCTTTTTCTCTCTACTGTGCCAAAACAGACATGTTTTATAGTGGTATTTTTTATGCTTACTGATAAAGCTATGAAGCTGTATAAGAGAGCAGGAGGCACTGTCTCAGAGCACATATAAGTGGGTTATTATTGAGGGAAATATTCTAATAGATAAAACCACTATTATCTAGTTGTTACTAGTGTTTTTCACTTGTATCTCTCAAAGCATCCCTTAAAGGGAGTCAGGGTCCATAGGAGGAGGCCTATATTATTTTCTTAATAAGAGAAACATCACCTACATGGAGCGTGTTGGTGGACAAACACTGACAACGGAAAGTAATTGTGAATTAACTGCTGTACTTATACCTTCTTAAAGCAAGATGGGAACAATTTGAAACAATTCTAATAGCTGACTGGAACAACAACGGAAACATTGAGAAAACTCCTTTCATTTTACTGAAGTAGAAACTGGCATCTGACTACACAAGTATGAAGCTCTCCCCTAACAGAATGCAAGAATCTGAAGATCAGAACATTTGTCTGTGTGGCTGCACACCCAGATTGGGTATTTTCAAACCCAGCCTAATACTCAGAGGTCTAGTTAACAGTTGCATGTCTCAGCATCCCAGTTTTTGACATAGTTATTTAAATACCTTAGACATATAGATGTTTTTGCCAATTTCTATTCTAATTTGCCTTCACTAAAGGAGAAATAATGACCTAGTAGATATTACTTCACATTTAATTAAGGTACCAAGACAGGAGGTGGGTAAGGGATAAAGAAAAGGAACAGAAAATGTTGTTCTAGACTACCTGGCCATATTTACTAAAATTTCTTTAGACAAAAATTGGGTCCTCTGAAGATCTTCAGAAGTTCCTCCTCTGATTGTGTAGGAATGCTTTAAGAAATACTAAGTGACTTCTACTACTTGGGATCCAGACTGTTTAACTTCCTGAAGATAGATGCCTCATGGAGTGAGAATAGCTCTTAAAACCAAAAATATAATGCCATGGGGCAACACCAGTGCCAGTCCTAATACCATCTTGCTCTTCTGCATAATAGTCTAGTGGGTAACACTATTGTCTGGGAAGTGGAAAAATCTATGTTTTCTTAACCTGAAAGGCTCTGAACTTACACCTTGCAACTCGTAGAAGTGTATCTTAATCAGCAAGTGAAGGCCCTTTTGGGAGGGTTGAAGTGGAAGACAGGGCAGTCAACAATGCCAGTCACTGGGCCAGAAGAAAAGTAGGCAAGCAGGACTCTGTGTGCTCTCATCTGAAAGAGGGCACAGTGGGGGAGATCATGCTCTGCTATCAGGCAAGTGCATGTATTTTACCCTAGACTGTCCCTGGTTAAAAACCAGAGGCTATAACCCTATATGGGAGAACAGCTGTTAAGATTAGGACTAGAATTGATTGACTTCTTATTTGCTGCCTTTTTGACTATTTGACTTAAATCTTCAAGTAATAGCATGGCCAGCCTTCAAGGGAGAGAGGAAAAACAAATTCACTCTGAATTCACAGTACCTGGTGGCTGAGGTGATTTCCTGAAATATAGATTCAAGCTACGTTAGACTGATGCAGCCTTCAAATACAGCCATGCCCTCTTACTCCTGGGGCAGGTGCTGTAGTAACCATCACTGTAAGACATCAATAAACTGTGTTCCAGAAGACCAGGGTTGAGTTTTGGGTGACTTTGGACAAGCACTTCACCTTAGTTTACCTCATTTCATTAGTTTCAATTTTGAAAACAACAACAACAAAAAAACCAACAATAATAACAAAAAATAAATCAACTAAAGCTCACTGGTTTTAGCTACATTAAATTTTCTTTTCCACTCAGCCCCATTTTTCATTTTCACCTCATAACTTAGACACCACAGATGAGGTAGAGTAGACACAAGAGCTTCATATTCTACAGTCACAGGAGGGCAGGGGCAAGAGGAAGACTATTTTTTGTGGAAAAAAAAAGGAATATTTTGGATATTTATTTATTTATTTAATAAAAGGATAGGTTTTGTATCCCCTTGCAAGCAAAAAAATAATACTTCTTAATCACTGAAAGCCTCTGAAAATTTCAGTGAAGTCCACAATAGGCTGATTGGAAGAATTATTATAAACAAAGAAACGGTGTTTTGGCTGAACATCTAGTCAGGTTTTTCTCGAGAAATTGTCATCTGAATTCTTCCTGTTAGTAGCATGTACACTTGATGCAGTGTGCACCACCACCACCCTCCACCCCATAAATAATTATATTTCACACACTGGAGTATAAAATTAGATCTCCCTGAAATTCCTAGCTGTTCATCACTTTCACTCTGGTTTTGTGAAAAGACAGGCTCATCTTCCTAATGAGAAGGAGAGACCATGGCGCTTCAGTTGCTGGTAAAAATGTGCATGTGCTGTAGTCATAGTATTTAAAAACATTTTTCTTTAGATAATTCTATTATGGAATTTCCACGAGGTGAAATACAAATTTCTATTAAAAGAGAATTTTCTATTTTTAGAGAACTTTATCAGTCATGTCATGAAGCAAAGGAAGTAATCTGCATGAGCACCATGCATATTGGAATTGTTCAGCACACAGCTTCCAAAAATTTGAGCCCAATCTAAAGTTTAACTTTTTTCATTGGAAGGGATTTAAGTTAGGTTAACATAGAAATGAGTGATGAAGTAGAAATTGGCTCCTGATTAAAAAAAAAAACAACACAAAAAACCCAACAACAAAACCCACCCCCACCAAACCCCCAAATATGAAGGTTTACCAAGAATTCTCCTGAAGAGAAAAAAAGAAAGAGTATTACTAACCTTTCACTTAGGGATTTAGTATGCATCATTATCTTGCATTGCATTTAGTTGTTGAAGTCTGTACGTGTGTCCACACAAACAGACAGCAAGGCTGTTTGTGTAGAAATCACCACAGAAAGAGCTTCTACCATTAGGAAAAAAATAAGACTTATATTTAGAAATACCCAGTCCTTTGGGTAAAACTCCTATTTCCTTAGTCACCCATTATGTAACAGTCAGAGACTGCAAGATTTTCTATTCAATCTTGTGAAGAAACATTGGAAAGGAAACACTTTTATTGAGTTTATTTCAATCTGAACTGGAAAGACTAATTCATTTGGATTTTTTAGTTAACTAAAAGGCCTTCAAGTAAAAAAAAAAAAAAATATTGGTAGGTATCCTCTAACCATCAAGCTGGTATCCATATACTGACTTAAATATAATTGAAACCTATGCCCAACAGCTGTGTTTGGAAAGCTGCTGAAGGTACAAAATAATTTTTTTTTTTTTTAAAAAAAAAAGGAGAATGCTTACATTATCAATATTTGGGCCAAAACACCCTGAGTTCAGGATTACTTCAAACTACAGTTTTGTTTTTGCCATTATAAAGCCAGTCCTTGCTTCCAGTACTCAAGTCACACATTAGCCCTTATTCTGAAACACACTAGTCCTTTCTAACATTTGGACACTTCAAATCAATACTCGTGACTTTGGCTTGCACTCATCTTTAGTTTTCCAAGAATAAATGTTGAGTTGCTTGACTTCACTCTCTAAATCTCAGCATTTCCTTTCCACTTCCTTCTATCTTACACCTTCAGCCTTCCAAGCCTCCACCTCCAGTTGTCTTCCCTCCCTTCAGAGATCTCTGCTTCTCAGACTTCATTATTGGTGGTTGATTACTATCTTGGCTGCTTTCAGCCTTCAAATCTCAATTCCCCATCTATTCTTCTAGTCACTGGTCTTTTTATACTCTTCTTGCTATTTCATCTTTTATACTCTTCTGGACTTCTTAGATGTATTTATTCCATTTATGTAAACTATTTCTAACTCTGAGCTCTGTCCTTGCTTCATTCTTGCCCCCCGGGCATCTGATGTTGTCACTAAAGCCTTACATCTGAACCAGAATATTTATCCTCGCTTAATCTCCATTTCATTCATTTTTCACATGCTCCCAGCTCTGACTTCAAATTGAAAACACAACTTTTTGCTGTAGCATTTCAGAATTGCACTTTTTGATTTCTTACATCTTAGCAAAGGGGGGCATCTGTATCTGTATTATTTATATGCAGAAAGCATTTTGGTCATGCACATTTTGTGACTATACAAAAATTGCATTGTTCTGTGTCTCCATACCACCTCTGAGGGTTCCAGGATTCTGTGTGGTGAAAAAGCACAGGGGAATTTTAGAAGATTGTATTTTCCACTGACAGCTCATTCTGAGCTGAAATGAGTACACACAGCAGTGACATTTTTAGCTGTGAGTCCAAATGATTTTTTTTTTTTTTTTTTGTGGTAAAAGCCAAGCTAACCCTAGTATTCAAAGGCCTGGTGCTATATCCACTTTCTTCAGTTAATACTTGGCCCAACCACATCTACCTCAACCTGACATTCAGCTTCAGTCTTGTGGTTTTTTGAATTTGGCATAATCTACATAGCTGCAAAATACTTAGCGCCAGCCTCCGCTAGTCTGGAGTTGTCATTAAAACATACCTAATATGTCTTACAGAAAGGAAACTGAAGATTCTGTGAGAAGCAGATATATTCTCATAAAGACAGATCCTGCCATCAGACGTTGCCTTATGATGAGCTAGGACTGGGACTGATCCCTAGCACCTCAGTCATACAGCACGCAATCTCGCATCCTTGAGCAACGCATCCCCCAGGTCAGAGGAAGGGATGCCACCCCATTTCTTAAGCTTGGGTAAAAAAAAAAAATAAAGTAGGAGAAAGTTCCTGATGGTTTTCTCCCACTTGCACCAATGTAAAGGGTAGAGAAGGAAGTGCCTTATTAGGAGAAGATATAAAGCATATTCCTTGATGAATATGGATGAGCTTCCTGATGTAATTTTTTTCTTAATTGACTGGATTTTGTCCAGAACAGAGCAATAAACAGAACTCATTAATTGTAACATTAATTAAGTCCATTTAGGTTGGGCTCAGACATCTATTTGTTCAGTTGTCAGAGCACTTGAATCCAATACAAATATTTTGGAGAAAAGCAGAGACAGGGATTACAATATTGTCATAGAGTTCATTACTTTCTTCCAAGACCTTTCTGCTAGGCCCCATTCATGCTTACACCTTGCATTCTCTGTGAATGGCCTTCATTGTCCATGAAAAAACAGCCCATGAAAGTTTAAAGACTTTGGAGCCAGGAAGATGGAAAATACAGCTTTTTTGTCCTTCCTTGCAGTAGTTGTTTTCTTCTCTAAAGCCCAGCTGTTAGTTTTGCGTAGTCATATCCTGAGTTGCTGGTTCAGCCTGGTTTACGAGATACAGACAACTGTGCCTGCCGTAACCTCTCAAACACGCTGCGTTGCTCTGACTTACATGGATGGAAGTGAAGGGCTCTGCTCCTAAACCCCACAAACACTTCCATGACTGGCAAAAATTAAAGCTATTAGCTTTATTTTGGATTCCAAAACTCTTTCTGTTTCAAAATTCCAATTTCTTTCCTTTACTCATCTATGGCCGTTTGTTACATTTGTATGGGCATGCAGACTATTTAGATAGATGAGAACTGGGCTCACAAGACAGGCTTTTTGTGCATTTCACAGCTCTGCTCACAAGAGGAGGGCAGGCAGTTCAGAATGGCATACAAGTTGCAGTTTTGCCGTGAATTCATTATCAGTGAGAACCTGGCAGCCTCAGCTGGCATTGGTGTAGCAGCCAAACTGGGAGCTCTAACTCGGCTGAGGAGCTGAACTGGTAGGCCCTAAAAGGGTGCAAAATCATCTATCAATGTTCTGGGTAATTTCCACCTGAAATTAAATTTTCAACTATTTTCCCCACTAGCATGCAATCCAATTGTGTTAACAATCATATTTATAATTAGCACATGAAAACCTGCCTCATTTTCTCAGTTGGCGTCCTAGCAAGTACATGCACATAGGTAAAAAACCATGCCCTTTATTGGTACTAACCAAAAAGGCTGTTAGTAAAATCTGTGCATGAGAACTGAGATCCAGATTTCCAAAGATACTGAAACACCTACAAACATTTCTAGAATCAGTTTAAGTTTCCTGACAAATAACTAAGTAGCCTGTGACCAAGGAGTCGCACATTTCTCTTTTGCTTGGTTAGCATAAAATGAGTAGAATGAAGTTTCTTCATCTCAACTCCACCAGCACAAGCTCATCAGGAGCTTACTGGAAATAAACCGTTTTGGATTTCCAGGGGAAACAATTTGTGCATTTCTGAGGATCTGACAAATTTACATTGCTAAAACTCATTTCAACAGCACACAAATCAATTGTGATTTAATGTCTTAAATGTCTAAATGGCTTTTAAAAATGACATATCTCCACCTAAGACACTTACAAACTGCAACAGTGAGTGAAGCAACATTAAAACAACTTTTAAAATCAGGGCCTGAATTGAGCACTGATTAAAGCGTTCTCTCTCCCTAAGAGGAAGGCCCAGAAGAAATTATTTAAAACTCAGAACAGGCAAACCCTTATAAGCCCTAGAATTCTGACTTAGACATCCATGGTAACTATATGTAAATGACAATGGCAGGGATTTTGTAAATGCCAAGTGAAAAGTAGGACAGAAACTAAATGTGGAACCACATTTGTTTTTTTTTCCTGTTTCCTCCCCCCAAAAAAACCCAAACCAAACCCCACAACAACAAATGGAGTTCTGTTTAAATGGAACATAGAGAAATGGAAATGACTGAGCACTGGCATGGGTTGCCCAGAAAGGTTGTGGGATCTCCATCCTTGGAGATTATTCAAAACCTGTCTGGACATGGTCCTGGGCAAGTGGCTGTAAGTGACCCTGCCTGAGCAGGCTGGTTGGACCAGATGCCCTCCAGCAATCCCTTCCAACCTCACCATTCTGTGGTTCTGTGATTCTGTGAAATGTACAGATGCTTCCACATGTACGTATTTAGAATTCAACAAAATAAAATAAAGATAGTTGGTTTGTCCAACCTTAAACAGTAAATCAGCAGAACAAACAATTTCTTGTGAAGCTGGCTGCTTGAATCGCCAGATTGCTTTTTGATAGTTGTAAGAAGTACACAGATCAAGGACCTCTATGCCAAACTATGTAACAGGAGGAACCACCTCAGTAGTTCTCTTTACTGAACAATGTGGCCTAAATATTATCATTCATACCATTTAATCACAGCTACTTTGTCCTGTCACCACTAAGCTACTGCTGAAATTGCTTTCTCTTCCCCATCAGCCTCACCAGCTAACATTTTCTTCTTGGTGTGCTCACAATTTTTGAGCTTTACTTTGACATGAGGCTTCTTTGATGGTTTTTTTTTTTTTCTTTTTAGGTGAGAGCCAAATAGGCATTTCCTGCAGCACAAAGTCTCTCCTGACTGGCTTCTCTATCCCATTCCTCTCCAGTCATTGCCCTTCTGAGCTCTGAGTATTTCAATTATGAGTGTCTCTGTGTATGTGCATATGTAAATCTTCATTTTTAGATTATGTTCTCAGCCTTCAAAACTGCTTTCTGATCTATATCACGTGTCCTCTTCCAGTAAGCCAAGGCTACTGAGGTAAATTTCTAAGGGGGAACAGATAGTCCTGGCTCCATTTATTGCAACTGGTGCCCACCTTCTACTTTCTGGCACAGCAATCCACCCCTCAAGTCTTTCTCTATATTCCTGATTTGTTTGTTGCTTTTCATGCAAAATGCATGTGTGCTCCTGCAAATGCATGTCTGAAAGCAAACACCTGGAAACTTCAGTCACTACAAATCCCAGAAACTGATTCAGCTTCTTAAATAAAAGTATTACAAATATGTTTTGAATAGAAATTTAAAGGGTTTAATAAGATCTAAAACCACCAGATAGGCATCTTTTAAAAAGTAGGGTTTTCCCGCCCCCCCGATCTACATCTTGCCTGATTGTATGACAAATGCAAATCCTGAACAGAATATATTTTTAATCTTTTTTTTGAAAACCTTAACCATGCTACCCCCTAATTCCAGTTTCCATTTCAGTTCAGCTACTAAATTAAAGATAGCTGTAACCTCCTCTGTCTAGTACTGAATCCATGGGATTCAAAGAAGTTGATACTTCCTTTTTTCCTTTTAAAGCTTTTTGAAATGTCATTATTTTTATGAGAATCTTTCCAACGATTACAGACTATTTTTCTATCATCAAGGTCTGTCATTGATCTTGAAATTCTATAGGCAGACAAGAAAGCAAATCCAGCCTTCTGAGTCACTAGGTTGTCTCAAGGTGCTAAGATTTGAAATGCAATGACAATGCATTCATTCCCCTAATCACACTAGGATCAGAATTTGGGATGCCATGTTAATCATCCCCACAATAATCCCATCTTAAAATGCACTTATTTAATGCCAGGATTATACATCTTGATCAAAATGTATTCTCGAGTTACAATAGGGTGCCTATAACAGGGCACAGACAGATTGCCTAGGTGTAATGAGGCTGATGGACGAATAACAATGTCGCTATTCATATACCCAGACCCTGCTGTATCTGAGCCATCTGCTGCTGAAATTGCAAATCTGTACTGAAGAATGGTAGATTATTTTTTCTCTTCTATTATTCTGACAGTGCTTTTCATTTGATATAACTTGCAAGCACTGGATCTCTGCTTACTTGTTCTAAGGGAGAATCAGAGATCAACCTTTTACTGTCAGAAGACACTTTGCAAGCTCAGAATAACATGCAACTGTGAAATTGTATTCCTTAAAAGAATATGCCTAACTACATGAAACTTTAAAAATAATTCCTTTGTTAACACAAATGAGATCTAAAACTAGAGTTTTACTTGTAAAGTTGTATGGGAGAAGAAAATAGCAGCACAATATCTATAGCATAGAGCAAGCGAAATGAAACTCAGTAAATTGCTCACATGAAAGGTCTTGATGACTCCAGTGGATTACTGATGTGAGAAAATTTTGAACAGTTTGGCCCACAGTTACACTGAAAATTAATTCATTTTAGCAGTCTTTGCCAATACTTCTCCTGAAACCTCCTGAATGCTCTGGGCTTGACGTCCAAGAGGCACAAAGCACTACGGCTGACTTCTGGAAAGGACACGTAGTTGCTTAACACCAGTTAATGTCAGACACTAGTATTGTGGAACTTCACAAAACCTGTGCTAGATGAAGAAATGGTCTTTGTGCAAAGATTAGGTTTTTGCCAACTATTGCAAATGAGGGAAGAAACTATGTCAAAAATATCTTTTTTTCCTATAAAACAATGGCTAGTTTACACTTCATGAATCACACTTAGAATACTGTATCTACCACTAGATTACTGTAGTTTATTGCTGTCCTAGAGTGCCCTGTCAGTAGTAGCTAAATATCTGGAAGCCTGTTATGGTTATTTACTGACCAAACCAGATTTTATTCTTCCGTATATTTTTAGTCACTGCTAACAGCAGTGATTATTCTATATTCTGTATGGAAGAGAGGGAGCTGAACGTAGTTTTGTTTCACAGAGCTGACTTTTTACTGATGTTGTCTTTTACAAGAAAAACAAAAAATGTTTGCACAAGTTCAGCCTCCAGATGTACCTCCCAACCTCACCCATTCTGTGTTTCCATGTGCATGTGTTTATGTGCACAAAACTTCCTGATCCTAACAGTGCATGTGACTCTACCCTCATGCGAAATCTTTTACCGAAAAAGCAGCAAGTTCCATTGCCCCTAATCCCTGTGCAACAGCAATAAGAGAAAACAACAAAGCATTCCTGATATACATAGAGTGCCTTGCTGAGACAGAGTCTTTTTCAGGCACTCATCATATTTTCCCTGATGATTTTTCTCAGGACTCAGGATTTTCCAGACTTTGATCCCAACACAGCCTCTAGGACTGATATATTCTTGCACCATTACTGGCATCATCTGCAGTTTCACACAGCAAGTAGCATTCTACATCTCATCCCTCATTTTTTTAGAGATCTGAATTAATCTATTTTTTTTTTCACTCAGAGAGCAATTATTGAGCTACAGTGTGATCCCTGGTAATGTTTGTTGTGGAACAGACCTCATAAAATTAGTCAAAATCCATGCCCCATAGTTCGACTCAGAATAATTCTGACAACTGGACAGGAGGCTACCTCCTCAGTAAATTCATGACAGCGTACATATACTCAATGGCTATGTTAACCAGAGTATGTGAAACACAGAAGTTTTTCTACATTACTTGCACATCTCTGTGTTTACCTGCACCGTCTGTACTATTAAACTTTCAGAATTCCTGCTGGAGGTAGCTACAAAATATAATAGTCAGCCTGTTGAAAATTTTAAGTGAAGGGCCCTCTGGAAACTTCTTTCTTCCTTTTTGTTTAAATGGAGGTATAAAACTGCTTCCAGTTATACTTGAAATACATACAAAGTAGCGTCACTAAAATTAGCTTATGCATTCCACTTACTAAGGATACACTACAACTATGTAAAATCGTGCCTCACCAGCTACAGATTTCAGCAAAAATTCTCCTTGTCTGGAGTACTTTTGAAGGCAGAAACCTGGCAAAAAGCACCTCTGCTCCTGCTTCTTCAAAACACCTTTTTTTAATGCAAAAAAAAAGAGGTTACGTCCAGCATAAAGTGAAAAGGAGGGTGTTCATGGGTTAACTGAGGCAAGGGATGGGCACAGGAGAACATATCTCCCCAGGGGGATCTCACACAAACCCTATCAGTGGTGTACATGAGAATACGCCCCTTCCTGCTCTTGTACGAAGACTGGAGTCCCCAAATCAGACAGCACAGATGTCTCACTCCAGCACTTCTTTCTACTGTACTTGAGCACACATAGGTGAGAACAGAAAGCCACAGTCAATTATTTAAATAGTATTAAAACATGATTATAAAGTGATGTCTGAGAGCAAAACTTAGTGCTTTGAAAACAACTGGTTTGAAATTCTCTGTCAAGGGACCCATTTCTTTCTATCAAAAGAACAAGTGCTATCAGCAAAAAGCATCCAGTTTGTTTCCAAAATGGTTGCTTCCTGCCACCCAGCCTGGTTCAAAGCTTACTAGCAGGAATGTTTAAGAGATAGAAAGATATTTCATGTGTTTGTGTGTGTGTCTAATGCTTTGCTTGTTGGCAAGGACTGCTGAAGAACAACAGCAGTCCTACTAATTTTTGACAATTCACTGCAAGCTGCTTTCACAGTCTTGTTTGAGATGGTGTGAAATGGCCTGGCAGTGGTGATCACACCTACTCTCTGTCTAAATAATGACAGACACGCATGTTAATAATGCCCTAGGCTCTTCAGTCCTTTCTCACCTTGTGTCATACTTACTATCTACAATATTCTGTCCAGTTCCACTTATAGGGTAGACCTCTATAGATAGGAAAACACATTGGCTGCTGCTGAGTCTGCTTTCAGCATGTACAAGTGGAAGGGGAATAGGAAACACAAGTAGATACATATAAAATTTTAAAAGCCTGAATGATGCCTTTATATAAGAACAGGTTTAAGGTTAAAAATGACTAAGTTTTTACTGTCAGACTTTTGATTTTCACCATACTGAAAATGTTTTTCTTTGTTTATGAGATAGAGGTTAATGCAACTTGTCGGTGAACCCTTCAACCTCTGTTCATCTTTATGTTATGCAAGTCTTTTGGATTGACCAAGATGGCTAATGTGTATAAAAACAGGGATGACACAGAACTAATATGAGTGACTATATAAAATACTGTCAATGTACTTTAGCAAAATATACTCAAACTGAAGAAGCATACTTATTGCTTCTAACTTGTGTTCCACACCGCTTAAGGTCAGATGCTAACTTTTGTAGAAACTGTAAAAATTGCAATTATTACCTCAGAAAGTACAGTAAGCTTGCAATTTTCCACGTTCAGTTATTAAAAGCAGATGTGCTCTCACATTTCTGAACTTGAATTAATCTAGTATAAGCAAACTGTTACTTTGTGAGACAAAGCAGTTATGTTAGAGATCTATAGTGTCCTGAATGACAGGGAAAATGGAAAGAGTAACTGTCCACTGGTTTTGTTCATAGTATAAAATGAAGAGGACAATGAATAAGCCTATCAGACAGCAGATTTTTACAAAAAAAAAAAAAAAAAAAAAAAAAAAAAAAAAAAAAAAAAAAAAAAAAAAAAAGAGAGAGAGAAAAGATCTTGAGCTGTGGAACTCATGTCTTCAGTGTGTTGTACAGGTCAAGTCTGCATTGCTGAAAAGGCGGTAAATTTGGACAGGTTTGAACACAAAGGGAGGATGATTACTCCATACCTGCCATAAGCTCATCTTTTTCCTAAGGTGCCTGTTACTGGTGTTGCTGGCTCCAGTGTACTGGGCTCAGGGGGCTCTCAGCATTTTCACTTTTTGCGAGTTATTCACAAATGGAGCTAGCTATTGTACAAACACAGCTAGCTAGCTGTGGTATTTGTTAGAAATTGGGAATTCAGAGCTTGACGGGACCTGCAGAGACTATTTAATACAACCTTCTTCGCATTGTGCCAGAAGTAAGGGTATTTTGTGTAATCTGTTTTTAAAAGTAATCTCCACTAAGCAAGGTTCCAACACCAATTTGGGTAGTTTTCTTTTCACATCTCTTACTCAAAAAGATTTCTCTGCTATCTAATCTAAAACTTATTTCCTGCAAATTAAGGCAATTCCTTCTCATCTTTCCTAGACTGGAAAAAAAAAAAAAAAGTAGGAATAAAATAACTTACGGTGGGTTTACCATTCAAATGAATACAAAGGCCATCAAACCATAGGCAGCACGTACTGCTGGTCTGACTTCCATGTCCCCAGCTTGTGCAAATCAGGGCTTTCCCGACTTCCACACACTTCTCCCTTTCCATTTTAATAAACACTTCATCTCTCCTGTCTCATGCCAATCTCCTCTAACTTTTCTGTAACATGTGCCTCATTTCCAAATCAGAGCCACAGAATATGGTTCTTTTAAGTTTCCCAGCAAGCTGCTACTGCCATCTACCCCATCCGTACATAGCACCTGTCAGTCTCTCTGCTGATCAGTGCGCAATGAAACTGCAGCACAATGAGCCAAACAAACTGCTTTGCAAGTGTGTGTGTCAGGCCATATGTACAGACTTTATTGACACAAATAATTCCAAGTTTATAGGTAGTTTAACTGCTAAGTAGTCAGCATCCACTCTTGTGGGACTGGTCATCCAAGCTAGAGGAAATATTTTTGATTACTTCAGCAATTGTAAACATTTCCAACAGTGCAATAACATGAACACCAAATAACAAATAGTAATTATTATTTCTAATACACAAATTCTGTAAAAGTTTAGATAAAATACAGCCATGCTGAAAACATTTCCAAAAGCAGAATCTTCACACAGAGGCTTGCAAACATCAAGTACTGTAAACATGGTTTATATGAATTATTCCTGACAAATGATCAAATGTTTGTTGTTCTTACTTCCTCTGCATTCAGCTAACATTGTCTGTTGCCCAGGGCACTCTTGATCTAGAATCTAGAAAAGCATTTAAGCACTTACGGAACTTCTATTTAATAGAAGGAAAACAGAAAATGTACATTAAAAAAAACACATAGGAAACAGCTATAGCACAATTCGCCCATCCCAAATAAAATTGAAGTAGTTATATGAATTGTATCTACAACATTCTTAAACTTAAAATAAACACACAGAAAAGAAAAAGATATCTTTACTACTGAGCAGATGGAAAAAGTGGTGAACTTTCAAATGTTCCTTTGCACAGAAAGTAAATTTTTGTTTCAGTGAAGTCAACTGAAAATATGAAAATATCTCTTTGGCTTCCATGAAGTTAAGTGCAGATCCAGGCAAGAAACTGCTTTTATGCTTTTATTTGTAGACAATGTCAATCAGTACCTGAAATTGAAAGTTGATATAGCATTCTTCTCTACTGTTACTGGGAAAAATAACTGGCTTGAGAAGATTTACAGACAAACAGAATCTGTGATTTCCTGCAAATTTACAGCACTCAGGATAACTTATTTACTGTGGGACTTACACACCCACACTTTAATATGTATTTATCTTCACAGATAAATACGAGCTAGGAACATGCTACTGGTTTTGTCCTGTAGACCAGGAGCTCGGTCTCACAAATAGAGGTCACTTGCCAAAGCTCACAGAGGAATGTTTCAGTAGAGCCATCTCTTACCTCTCCGATTCTCTCTCCTCTACCACATTACCAGAGGACAGCCCTTTGGGTGTGTTTCTTCTGGCCCCTTCTGCCGTAGATCCCCCAGGTCCTCCTCAAGCAGAGCACCACAGCAGTCACTAGCTGCTGAGAGCACCTGACACCAGTTAGTAAGTGATACTCAATTAGGGGAAGAAGTAGTGGAATAATGATGGTATCATCCAATAAAATTCAGGTTTTCAGCCTTAACTGAGTCTTGATTATTACGATTATCAAGGGATAGAAGTAGAGGAAGGAAAGTCTGTCCAGTTTATACCAACTGAGGAGTTAACCTTTTAGCCACACAGTTGCTGATTTTAATGGACGTAATTTTATCAAGACATTGGCTTCTTTTTTCACATTCTATAAAAATAGGTTTTCCTGAAATTTCCTTATTTCCTCTCTTATAAAATGGATGATGTGCCAAAAAAAACCCCAAAACTGAATTGCATGTCTTTGTTCAGGCTATGGAATTTCTCTGTGTACTAGTGGCAGCCTTGTCACAACATAGTGTTTCACACAGATTAATTTACACAGCCTTGCAGAGCCATAGGCCAGGATACAAATTTCCACTGAATTAGTGATTTCCGCATTCACTCAGTGAGGATGCAAAGTGATGAGGTCAGGGTCTGAGACTATTCAGAAACTCTATTCTATGAGAGCATCTACCTAGTGCGAGAGCGCAATACAGTTCAACTCCTTAAATTCACGCTCCAGTCTAAGGCACATAATAAGCTTTTCACAAACAAGCCTTATATTCAAGCAACTGGCTTTTAGACAGCCACAATGCAGCAGCAGAAGAAAGCACAGTCAGTAAATGAAAGTTTGCAGTGGCCCCTTTGATTAATCATTACTAATAACTGTCAATAAATCAATTAGTAGGTACATCAAATATGTAATTTTAAAACAGCTTTAAACAATAACACTGTATATCCAAGACTAGTAAATTAAACAATGCCTAGGAAACTCCCAGGCACTGGAATAGTACTGTTGATGCTGATAAGCTGGTTTTGGCCTGAGCCAAATTTTGGAAGCTAAAGCCTTCCAGGAGCCATTTCCAATAGGTACTTCACACATATACAGGCATAAACAAGGGCTATTCCAGCTTGTCTCAACAGTAGCAGTGTTCCCATGCAGGTTTTATTTATTAGAACAGACATAGCCTAAGTGTGCCATTTTCTGTAACTAGGATCTCTTTCATTTCAAGAACCTAAGATTTTTGAAGATACAGCTCTTTGGGAGCACTGTTTAAATAGCTAGAATAGAGAGGACTTGCCTTTTTTCTTTCCTCCTGAGAAGGACATAAGAGAAAAAAAACCATGAAAAATATTACAGAAATAAGAGTAGGCTAGAAATAGACATAATTGCAATATATAAGAGATCAAATACACAGCAAAGGCCATAAATACCAATGTCTAAGTTCCCCAGAGTCCCTAGTATCACACGGTTCTCAGAAATTGATTTAGTTACGGTATTGATGAGGAAAGAGATTATAAGGCTTGAGGCTCTGCAGCAGTTTGACCTTTCTCTTGTTACGCTACAAGCAACGTATGCCACATCAGATGGCATTTAAGAACCTCCCTGGTTTTAATGTTTTCCCCGGTTTTAACACTTTACTTAAGAGCATTGACTGAGATTTTTTTGGTAACAGGATTTTCTTGTTAACTGACATTCCAAATTATATTGGAGTGATTTGAAACACTCACTGAAAAAGGGAAAATTACTGACTCAAAGCCCCGTGGTATGCACGGTTCTGCCATACAGGCGCATAAACCAAAGGGTCATGCAACAGTTCTCCCACTGTCATTGTAATGCTCTTTCAAAAGGCCACTTGCGCTGGTCCTCTTGTTCTGATCTTTTCTAAGGACACTCCAGGTTCACCAGAGGGGATAGAATTAATTTCAGCCAAACCTCCCTGTGCAAGAAATACACATATGTTATTATCACTGGAGTATGCATCTGAGCTATACAAATACAAAAATCAATAATGTCAGTGTAATATTAGTATTAGTTCTGCTGATATTTTCCTTATATTAACTTGTTTTGTTAATAGAATATTTTTGCATACTTCAATCTATAGTAAGCATTACTGCATTTATTCTTATTATTAGATAAGCTACCTAATGTTTTAATTTTTAGCAATATTAACTTATCATAGATAAGACTGTGGTTGCAAAATAATTATAGCATCCAAAGTCACTCAGACAGATAAAACTCACTTAAACTGTTCAATTGTCATCTCTGATACAGGACCTTTAATGACAAAAAGTGTCATTAAAGGGAGAATAAAACTGCAACCTGTGAGCAGGTACTACTCAGGAAGGGTGGTCAGCTGAGGTAAATTAAACTGATTACAAGATGACTAAATTTAAGAATGCCATTCAGTGGCAAAAAAAAAAAAAAAAAAAATCCCAGTGGAAAAGCAACTACTGTGCAAATGAACACCAGAAATTTGAGTGAAAAGTGAAAAACCTGGGAAAGTGACACTTCATATCCTGTAATATATACAGATAACATACATACATAAACAAATATCCAAAGGTAAAAACTTGGACTTACCTTTGATTTTTTCCATACACAGCTAACGCCAATAATTACAAGAATAAAAAGGAGCACAAAGGAAATGCTGATTCCTGCCACTAGAAAAGCAAAAAGAAAGGCACCCATGACTAATCCATTAAGAAAAGGAAAAAATTAATACCTACATTTGTGGTAGATAATTATGCAGCATTAAATGGTTATAGGTGACACTAAAATCTAGGTATTTATTTTTCCTACAAACAAAAATCTCATTCAAGTCTGGATTTGTACAGAAATGAACCAAGTATATTACAGCTCATTACAGTCGATGATCTTTTGGCAGTGCAAAGTATGTGCTATATTCATCTCGAATCTTAATATACCAACACTTACTGCTGCTCACAGTATTATTGGTGCTACAGATTTTATGGAAAGAAAAAGCCCCAAATACTAATATGGTAATAAGAAAGTAAATTCATATGATTTAGTCTAGTAGTGTGATATTCTTATTACTCAAATCACCAGAGAAATACAATTATTTGCAATTAAGAAGTGCCTTTAATACTTTTTTATAAAACCAGAGTTTTTCAGGCTAATGTAGGCAAGCCCATACACAGCTTTTGTTTTCTATAGCCAACCGCAGTAAAGTAAGTAAAAAGCTCAAAACTTAGGTAAAGAAAAAAATTATTTAAGCAGAATTATATATATTGAAGTTGCCAACGTACCTAACAGAGTTGACAGACGTTCTTCTGTTAAAAGGAAAAGAATGAAAATTAGAAACATGAAAAAACTGTGCAACTATGTATAATGAAGCTAAAGCAATTTTTCCTACCTTTTTTTTTTTGGCGATAACAAAGCACTGAATTTACAGTCAGGTATTAGAAGGAACCTAACTCATTGTTTCCTGCCAAAATAATAGATTGCAGCTATTAACTATTCTGTACCTACATTCACCATACTTGCATGCTGATTTCTATTTACTCTCCTTCATATGTGCTTTGTCTGTTTGGCAGGTAAGGCTTTGTGTGGCAGAGCACCCTCACACATTTAGAGAGCTATGCATTGACATATATTTATAATTAGCATCACTAAGTCCAAGTCAGAACAGCAGCTTTCTTCAGATCCTGCCATGCTGAGTGAGGGAGGAGGAAGCAAGCAGGTAAGACTGTTGCTGCCAAAAGTTTCCTCCTTATTTTTGACTTTCTTCCATCTTCACCACTGAGCCTTGAGGAGTGTCTTGGCATAAGAAGCACAGAGAAGACAGGAGGAAGAAAGAGGGCAGGTAAAATTCCTGGCTTTTGGATAGAAAGAGTCATCATGTAGAAAACAACGGGGGAAAAAATTGAACAGTGCATTCACGAGACTCGGGTGTGCACACTGAGGGAAGAATGACCCAGGATTTGAAGGAAGCAACAAATTAAAACACAGACCTGGAATGGGATCACTCCAATGATGTGTTATTTTTGTTCTAGGAGCTTGTGTGACTTCAGGATTAGGTGAGAAACTGTATAATGATGTTGTGGTGGTGTTTGCAGCGACATGCATATTGTTAGAAAGGTATCCTAAAATTAAAAAAAAAAAAAAAAAAGAAATATTGCTAGAGGATGCTATGCCATTTATTATTAAGGCTGTCTGATAATTTCAGTTGTAAAAACCCACTTTCAAATGCTCATAACCTGGACAATCTTGCCTGCTGTTTTGAATTTGAAATATTTCCCTCCATCTGACTTTTCTGTATGAACATTCCAGTTGAAATTGTGAAGATGTTTCTCAGAAAAAGTTTTGAAAAAACAAGACTTTCATTTACTCAGGTTAAAAAAAGGTATTTTCATAGACATTCTTCTCAGATATTGTTTCCTTGCTTTGGAGTAAGAAAATGAAATCCATAAGGGAGTAGTAGCAGAGCTATAGCCTTTACTAGATCTGGGCACTCTGAAAATTAGCAAAACCATTTTAATTTGCTTCGATGGGGCTGGATAGGATATGGCAGCTAAATTCACCTGGGATGTTTATTGATATTCATCCTCATTCTCTCTTTTCCTCTTGCCCTATATGCTTCTTAAATGGGAAGAAGCAATCACATTAATACAGATGATGACATTCATTAGCTTGCTTTAGGTAACAAATGAAAACACATGTTCTTTCAACCTTCCTCCCCAACTTCAATTGCAAATTAATGAAAAATATTGGGGGAAGTTTGTAAGATACTTTCCCTGAACTTTTTCTGAAAAATGACAGGAAGAGAGGAAAACTATATCCTTTGTTAAGTTATGGGAGCATTAAGCAGACACTTTCTTGCACAGTCTCAGCTGTGACATGAAAAACAAAACAAAACCTCTTCTGTGGAAGCAAGTTTAGCTAGTGAAGTTCCAGGAGGTTCCACATGGGAAGTAATTGGTTCTGAAACAGCACAGGGGGACAAAGTGCCATGTGAGATTCTTGGAGATACAAGTTTAAAAAAATGAACACCATCAAACATCTTACATAATTCTGATCTCCTCTGAGAACTCATTATCTAGAAAGTTCTTCCTAGAATTACAGCATCATCTCCAGACATAACATCCACAGCTTCTCTGGAAGGGAGCAAACAGATGCACCCATGATGTTGCAATAAAAACTAACAAAACTTACAGGCCGATGCTGCCTCTCTGAGAATATGCTGCACTTGTTTGCAATGGGTTTAAGTTGCTCACTACTTAGGAGAAAAACTTGCTTTGTCACTCTGAAGCTTTTATAGGACTCTGCCAAGCAGAGCACAGAGAGGGCCTGATGATATACATATCTCCATGAGCTCTTTTTAAGAGGGATGGCATAAATTCTCAGCTAGGCTTGTGCTCTTGAGACCATGTGCATGTTCACGATAAGAATGTCCATTAGCCAACCCCCTCCAGCTCTTAGCACCTTCTTAAATTCTCCCTGTCTCGCTGCCCTTAGTGAGACAGAGCTATAAAGAAGAAAGTGCCTTATGTCTTCACACCAATACACCAATCTAAGCCCATTTTTTTTTCTTTTTCACAAGGAAACAACGTTCTAGTGAAAATTTATGGAACCAATACAATCTCTCACAAATTCTAACCAAATATAAAATCATTTCGTTATTGTCTAAGACAGAAATTATGTAAGGAGTCTCTGTTGTAGCATATCTAGGCACAAATTCTGAATATTAAGCATAACCATTTTTATTAGACAGAAATGATAGAAGGGGCTGGGGTCCTGCCAGTCCTAATAATGCAAATTCTACTTCTACTCAGTAAATTTACACAGTCGTTGTGGAATGATTAGGAAGACCTAGTGCTTATTGTTAAATGGTTGAAGTAATTAAACTTTTTGCTTTGTTTGCAGCATCCCTGAGATAGTGCCACTGTACCTGTAACTGGCAGTGCTGACAAAAAAAAAAAAGGGGGGATGAGCTATATGTGTTGTTATTTCTCTAGTTCTACTATTGATTGTTAGAATATTGATTGTTATTGACATTAACATTTATTTTTGTCATTCATTAATGAATCTAAAATTACTAATGTTGCAAGAAGTCTTACCTTTTACTGGCACGTGTGTCTTTCTGTACGTGCAGGGGATTTCTTTAAAATGCAACGACTTAACTTCTTCTTGAAGTTTTATTATTAAGGGTGCTACAGATATTTGCCTCGCAAAATAATTATATGCTTTTTAAGTGAGTTATATCTTACTGATAGAGATGTAACTAAGGTAATCCCTCATGTAGTACAATATAATAATGCATACAGAAAACACCTTCAATGATTGTACAATGATTTATAGATCAAGTCATAAGAATTAACATTTAGAATATACTTAGGAAAATCTTAAAAAAATATTTACGAGTATTAAAGAGAAAGCAATAGCTGAGAAAACAAATATAAAGACACATTCACTCACCTGTAAACAACAGAACGAGCAAAGGTATTGTCTTACACATCTTCATTTCTCTCTTTTATATCTGGAAAAGGCAAAACCAGTAGAAAACAAAAATCCTTAGGTCACTGTGCCCACAGCAAAGAAGCTGTGGCTGTTACTCCCTGAGGCAACAGACCTCCAAAGCCTAACCCTGCTGCACTTATCATTTCCTGAGCTGGTTATTGGCTGCATCAGACTGTTTCCTAAAACACCTGTTACAAGGGCTTAGATGCCACGTAGGTTGTGGAAATCCAGGAGCTTTGGGTGTACTGAAAAGAATTTACTTACTACCAAGTGAAGTATGCAGGGAGCATAAAAATTATGAGACCAACAGCTAAAGGACAAGTTCTATTCATATGTAAAACAAGTTCTGAACTGCATATTTATCAAAATACTCTAGTTGTGATGAGGATATTCTCATATGTCACACCTACAGAGAGACTTTGTGTAGATCTCCAAGCTCTTTGTCAGCATGAAAAATGTATCCTTTCACAGATGGAAAAGCCTGGACACATGGAAGCAAAATGCCTGTCGATCACAAAAGACAATCATTTTCTTTTGCACTAGTCACAAGCCATAATATATTCCTAAATATTCAGTGCACCATAAAAATAAGTATTCAAAGCAAAAACATTGCCAGTCTGTAAAGCCTAATGATTAGTCACATACCTAGCTATTTAGGATCACTTAAAGAAACAGTATTACGCCTTCCATAGCTGCTTCCCTAGTGCATCTCAAAATTGTTGGTCAGTGTTCCGGGTGGTCTGACACAGGTATGTACTTCATCCAAGGGTATATCACAGATGGTGCTGAGTTAACTATTGATAACTGAAATAAAAAGGAAATAAATTTGTCAAGCAAAATGAGTTTGCTTGGCTAGCTATCGTCCTGCTGTCAAAAATCTCACCCTCTTTTGCTGCTGAGACTACTTCTTTCCAAGTATACAATAGTACAACATGGAACACTTGTGTCTGCATAGACTCATGCACTATACTACAACTCATTGTTAGCAGGCTTTTCCTGGATGTTCTTCAGCCATGGACCTCCACACATGACAAACATACCAGTTAGAATTTCAGGAGTGACAAGTTGCTGTCGCACCGAATATTAACAAAAAAACCCCACAACTGTTTACAGTCTCTCTATATGAATAAAGTGCCAAATGGCATTAAAACCAAGCAAAGAGGAATAACGAGCATTTGGATAAACGTCTCCATTCCACAAGACAGCATAATGCTTGCACCAATTAACAGCTTTTCTTCAGTGCACACATCCTTATCTTTCTTCTGAACATTCATTTATTCCTATTTATCAGGTCATAGCAGACCTTTGCAGTAAGAAACACTGGCATAGAGTTTTCTGCTTTCCAAGTGTACTGCCAACCAGCACAAGAAATCACTTTCATTATGCATCCTTTTTCTTTCAAAGACTGCTCACAAATTATTGTGTAACTGACATTTCCTTCTCAGACTTTGGTTGAAGAATATCTCCCATAACAGTTATGTTTTCTGTCCCTTCTAATAATATCTTATTAATGTTTTTACTGGAGTAAGAAATTAATATTTTCATGCATCTCCTGTGCACACCAAAAGAAGTATTAATGCAAATTCACTACACAAGTGGAGAACCAAAGCTCCTTCTACAGCCAATGGAAAGAGGCAATTCAGAGGGAGAGCCCCAAAAAGGCATTGTGAATTTCTGAAGTGCCATCAGTTCAGATGGATCCTATACAGACTGGTCTTTTTTTATGCCTGAAGTCTGACCACCTAGTTAACTTGTCTAAAAGCTGTCCATTCTGCCTACCTTTTCTACATTCACTCACTTCTAAACACTGAGGAGGGAAGAGGTACAAATAATGAATGCATCTACCCAAAGGAGAGGAAAAGGGTATATAAAATGTGTAGGATGCTCATTTGCAACTAAACATAACAGAAAGCTTCCCTTGGACCACAGAGGAGCTCTGTAACTCAAAAAGGTCAGCTCAGTATTGACGGTGCTTCTGTTTCCCCTGGCTTAAAGTGTAAAACCCTCAAGCCTACTGTTCCCTGACAAAGATGTCTCAGTACTGACAAAAATCTCCTTCCACTGTACACTTTATAAAATCATACCAAAAAACCCAGACCTCCTCTTCAGAAGAGACTCCTCATCTAGACGACCTGACTTACCAGGGAGTACTGACCTCTATTATCTGATGCCCTTTCCTGAATTACTGCCTGTCACATAAGCACTTTCAGAAGGAACGACTGAGGGTGAAGCAGTGTATATAGGAGAGATGCTTCCATCTCTTTACAGAGATCTCTTTACAGAGATTTAAAGGAGAAATATATTTAATACTTTAGGATCACTGCACAATGAACCAAATTCGTATCCCATAAGCATCATGCCTATTAGATCACCTACACTTTGCTGAATGATGAAGATCTACACAGTGTTACAAAAGAGGGAAAAAGAGTTATATACATATACATGTATGTATATATGTTTTTTTTTCTAACTAGTTTTTCTTACACACTGGCTTTGGGAAGTTCAGTTTCTAATAAGCAGTGCCAGTTAGATGGCCAGGTAATTATACAGGTGGTGGCTACTGTATCTTAATTTCTCCTCATATTTTGCAGCAACCAATTAGATGTTATGCCACAGGTACAGGTCCTTTCCCTATTAGCTCCGTTCCTAAGTTTTGAGATTTGCTTTGTTTGCTCCTATGAGAATTGTTTGGAAAAAAACCCTACAATGTATTTTTCTTAGAATGTTTTGACTTTGAAATAGGTTTGGGGATGGTTCAGTTGTGACAAATCTGATAGAAAACTATTAAATTTCTGCCTGCCTAGAAAGCTGTGCTCCCAGAGTTTGCCACTTCATGACAGACACACATGAAGATTCTTTTGGACACAGGAATGCACAGAAGTCAGGCTCATAAGCAGCCTGATGATAGGTAGCCTCACAGACAGGATTTTCAGAGTTCCCAGGTGTATTATATGCAAGAAACAAGTTTAGAAGTTTTAACTGAGAAGGCATATTTCCCAGATTTCCATCCCTTTGTCATCTGGAGGCTGAAGTGAGCCTTGAAATCCTAGGATCTGTGGGTCAGTAATATTGTACAGCTGCATTTGTGGCACTTTGCATTTAAAAAACAAAGTAAGGTGCTGAAGTCACGTATCTCTGAAATCAAACATGATACAAAACCTATAGCAAATCAAATAGGATTGCTTTGTTTTGTAGAAATTATTTATATATTAATTTGGCTATGTATGCCAAATTTTATTTATTCTCAGTAGAAATCATAGAAACAGTAATTAATCTAATGGACAATTTTTTTAATTAAAAAAGTGGACAGTAGTTATTGTCTGTCTAAAAAAAATACCTGATGGACACCATGTGATTGATTCCACATGGTCTACCAGAACGTGCACTGCCATGCTGTGGGCACTGTTTGACCAGGAAACAATACTTGCCTAAGAAACGCTTGAGCCTCACATCTCTGATTCTACATAACAAACACATAGTCTACAGATACCTGAATTCAAGCACAGCTGCCTGAATGAGTGTTTAGGACTCATCTGACCTGATCCCAGGCCAGTGAGTTCAGATTCAGCTGTAATTCCGTTCTCCACTGCAGAGATGAAGTACTGAGAGAAAGGCTGTTAACGTATTTTCCTTGCTCCCTTGCAGGGAATGAGTCTCCTCCAAAGGTGGCATGATATACAGATCTTCCCCACAGAAAATCAACAGCCAAAATGTCTGTGGAATTGTCATTGACTGGTTATTGACTGCTGAAGAACATATGACTTTTGCTTCCAGTGATTTTGATCAGTTCTTGATCCTTCTTTCAGTTCCTCTCCATCTCTCTTAGAGCCCATATTCTCTATAGAGTGCTCTTAATCTTCACACCTGTCAATCTCTTGACTCTGGCTGCCACATTTTGCATTTTTGAAATCTGTTGTGATTGCCATTGCTAGCACGAATGCCCAAGTGAATCCAGTCTTCTTATTTTAAAAATTGCCACAGCAGCAATAGATGCGCTGTATGACAAACAACATGGAAGTGGGGAGAAAATTCAGAAAGCCACCTGTAAACAACTTCGCTGAAACTGCAAAATTAAGAAGCATTTTGTCAGCCTAGTTCTCCATACTAAGTTGTCTAAATATCTGGAACCCTTTTCCAATCTTTCTCAACTCCATATTCTCATTTGCAGTCATTTTCTTGTCCTCA
>JAAGAY010014532.1:7327-25436 GCA_011801015.1 Ardeotis arabs
CCAGTCTGGGAGCCCCGGCTGCTGTGGAGTCAGGCAAACAGCGCAGACCAGTGAAGATGAGCTTGTATGTTCACTGCGTTAAGGGGCTTGTGCTCTCCTTGCTGGCTGAAGATCGCCTCCGAGAGGACCAGAGCTCCGTCGAAGATGTGGTAAGTGGGAAAGCTCTTCCACACCTGCAGGCACGCTCACTGCTGCTCGTCTGGTGGTGGGGACAGGGTTACAGCTGAAGAGAGGGTGTTGGATTGTGCTTCCCATCTCCTTCCTCACCTGCTCTGTGTTGTGCAAGGCAGGGCCGTTTGGCTTAGGGTTCGTCACCGCAACCAAAGCTACGTGGGAGGTTTTTCGCGCGCGTCAGGCAGCGAGCCTGAGAGGTGAGAGCGTTGTCTCACAGGCGACTCCCGTTGCCTGGTGTTGTCTGGCAGTGCCAGCACCGGAGCAGAACGTGTGGGTGTGACCGTCAGACAGCCCCGCAGGCTGCCAAAGGCCTGTGCTGGGTTTGGGATTTGTGAGGAAACTCCGTCAGTTTTGCAGTGCTTTTTGGAAAGCAAGGTTTGTTCTCTGTTTAACCCCTACTTTGCACGTCACAGCTTCTCACTCTGGAAGCACCACGGAGATGTCTGGCAGCACGTCCCCAGAGCGTCTCCTTTCTAGGTGAAAATCCAGCCGTCTGCGTCCCCCGCCTGCGCTCCCTGGTGCTGCTCTCTGGGGGCCAGAGCAGCGGGGGCCGTTTGGGCACTCCCATAGGTGCTGTACCAGAGCAATCCCAAACTGCTCAGCTGCAGGATTTGCTTCGGTGCACAGGCTTTCCTGCCAGGCGTTGCGGTGCAGCTGGTGGGGCTGCGGAGGATGGACGTGCCGGCCCCCGGCGTTTCCCGGTGAAGCATTAGTCTGCAGAGCTGCCGCCCGGCCTCTGCCTCCCTACCAGCAGCTGAGTCAAAGCTGCAGAGGCCTGTTTGATGTGCCAGTTGCCATAGAAACAACCTAATTTCTTTACAGGCTAGAAGGTGGAGGAAAGCTCAGACTAATGCTGACTCCCAGCATTAGCAGAACCTCAAGGTCACTCCTTTTCCTTCCGAGCTCCGGGACCGGAGGCTGTGGCTGTGACCCGCCCCCGTAAGCAGGGGGATGCCGCCTCTGCGCAGCACGGGAGGGTTGGCGCGTCCAGGGATTGCTGCAAAACCAGCAGAGACCAGGAGGTGCAGCCTTGGCAGACACGGCAGATTGTTCGGTCCCCATTCTGCTGGTGTTGAACAGGCAGCTGCACAACAGCTCCTCCTCTGCCGGGTCTTCCGGCTGTGAAGAGAGAGGTGGATGCAGGCAGGCAGGAACTGGCGCTCTCGAGAGCTGAAGGTCATCCTCATCGCATGGGTGCCCTCAGCCCCTCCGGGTTTCCTCCAGCTGCGGCTCTGGGCTGGCCGGTTGGCAGCGCAGCCCTGCTGTGCCCGGGGTGGTGCGGTTCTCACAGCCCATGCAGCACCCGTGGCTGGAAACAGCCGTTCCTTTGCTTCATGTCTGACTTGCAGTGAGAAGGAGCGTCTGAAGGACGTAGCTAGCGCGTGGCGTGCCTCGTTTGGGGGGTTAGCTCTGCTAGTGGCACGTTTAACGTCCTCCTCCCATCAGATGCCTGCGCAAGGCAGCAGTGGGCCCAGCCTGGCTCAGTTTGTCACTCAGTTAATTAAGGTTCAAGATCAACTGTCTAACGCTGGTGCACCGCGCTTCCGTCAGCTTTCCTTTATGTGTTGCCTCAGGGCTGACAGCCCTGCTCCATTCAAGTTCCTCCTTTCCCAAACATGCTGCTTCCCTCTCATGTACTCTTGCTTTGGCGCTCATCTTAGCAAAACTGTACTTCCACGCGGCTGGGATTTGGACTGCGATCGGGTTCTTCTGGCAGCACCCTTCCTCTGGGCGCAGGTGTTCGTGGTCTCTCCGAAGAGGCGCACGGTGTGTCCCATCGTGCCGGGAGGGAGTGGCGTTCGAGGAGGTAGAGCCAGGCTCTGCTGCTGGTGTCATGGTGGATTTGAGACATAACCTCTGCTTGTCTGCTCTTTTGTTTATCTGTAGATGAGAAATGACCCTCAGCTCTCAGGGATGTCAAAGCTTACTTATAATTAATGCTTGTCGAGTGCTTTGAGGCCCCTGAATGACACCAAAGAAGGGTAAAATATGCTGCTTGTGCAGCTGAGAGCAGCCGGCGGTACCGATGAGCCCTCTGGGAGGGCGGTTTCCAATACAGGCGATCCCTGCCAAGCAGGAGGCTTTGGAGGCTTCCAGGCTCCCTTCCTGCCTGTCTTCAGGTCTTATCCCTCTGTTTCCCTGCACAGCAGAGAAAATCTGCTCCGTGACACGCAGTGTGAGGGTAGGCCAGGCGTGCCGGCCTGCTGAGCGGAGGCTCGGTCCCCTCGGTGGTGGAGGGGAGCACAGGGGCGGGCGGGGGGTTAAGCAGTTAATCTTCCCCGCGCCCCTCCGCCCTGCCTGAGCCCTGCCTGAGCCCTGCCTGAGCCCTGCCTGGAGCCTCAGCATGGCCAGGGCGGCTGAGCCGCTCAGAGTCCCCTCCGCCAAGCAGCTTGGCTTTCGTGTTAGTACGTTGTGCAGATCCATCGCTCTGTGCCAGGCCTGTCCTTTCCCCGCAGGTGAGGCTGTTTCCTTGGCTTTTCTTTTATTTTTTTCTTCCTTCTGGTGATAACCCAGTGCCTTCAGTCCGCAGCTGGGCAGAAGCTCAGCACGAAGGCCCATTAGAAGATTTACTGGTGTGTTGAGAGGGTGCTGTGGGAAACACTGCAGGCAATTAAACGCAGTCCAAGCTTGTAAAGCCGCATCCTGTGCTGCACTGTCTGCCTGGTGTAATAAGGGCTGGTAAGCAAAGGAATAGTCCTTGCTGCAGCTGAAAGTCATGGCCAGGATGTGAAAATGAGCCCTGGAGTAAATTAATGGCCTCTTGCATTTTCCTGTAATTAAGAGCATCAGGTGGTTTATTTTCAGGTTAGAGTGCCATTTTCTGAGTGCCCATCTACTGACTTGTCATCTGTGAGACTCACCTGCTCTACTCTGTGCCCAGGTTTCCCAGGTGTGTGGGGGAGTCCAGTCCCTTCAGCACCCACATCGTCACCCAGGCTCCCTCCGGCACCTCCTTGGAAGTCTGGCAGGGCTCCTACTCTAACGCCTGCCTTTTTTTGTCCTGTCTGCAGTACCACAGCAGCCTGGCTTCTCTAAACGGCCTCGAGGTTCATCTGAGGGAGACTCTGCCCAAAGACTCCTCTTCCTCAGCCAAGACGACCTACAGCTTCACTCACTATGACTGCATTCAGAACGTGCTCACAGGTAAGCATCTCCTGCAGCAGCAGCCGCTTCGGAGGAGGGAACAGGGAGGAGAGCAGGGTTTATTGTAACTTTTTCCCATGCTTCAGACAACTCCTCAGAAACATTGCTTGCTATAGCTCTTACCAAATAGCCTGGATGTAAGGCCCTGTTGAGGAAGCTTTGTCTTTTGTGAGTTTATAATCTGCTGAAGGCTTGTTGGTCACTTTGTTTGGATGAGAGCCGGAGGCCACTGGGAGATGGAGCAGCTGCCACTGGCGCTTCACTCAGATCTTGCTTGGGGTTCTGCTAAGGGCTAAGTCCGAGGACAGGACTGTCCTCTTCAAACCTGACCTCCCTCCCCGCCTTCATTCATCCCTGTTGTGATGCCTTTTGTCCTCTGTACAACAGGGTGTTTGTCAGTAGCTTTTGGCTACGAGAAGCAGGAACTGGGAACAGGTAGTAGCCAGCAGTTCAGAGACTGCTGCCCTGGATCGATGGGCCATCGGCATGCAGAAAGCCCTGTCATGTATTGCTCCAGTTCGTTCTAAAGTTTCCCTTTTTCTGGCAGCCTCACAGGCAGTATCCCTCTCTCCAGTTTAAAAGCACTCTAGGGAAAGAGAGAAACCCCAGTGATTCTGGGTAACCCAGGTCTCGGGTGTTCTCGTCGCCCCTCTGATGCGTGGGGTGGAAAGGTACACCGGGCTTTTTGTTTGTGCGTGACTGAGCACAGTGCCAGCTGCTGACTAACTTCACTGAGGTCACACTGAGGCTTAGGGTGTCACCCGGGGTCTGTGGGAGAGGTCACAGCCTCTCCTGCTCAGTAAATGGGGGCACGCTCCTCTGCAGAGTGGGCTTCTAACGCACCCCCCTTACTCCTGCTCTGCAGCCAACCTGCCCCGGACGCCTGGCCCTCTGGATCGGCACTTCCTGAGAGCTGCTACGCTGATCCACTCCGACTTCAGCCAGCTTCCCACTGCTTCAGAAATGATAGTCAGGTAAGACGGGCTTGTAACTCCCTCCCCTTCCAGGCACAGGGCTGCCACGCGGCACACGGAGCAGGCGAAAGGGGGTAACCCCTTTTCTGAGCTGGCTGAGCGATCACACCAGTGTCGTTTGCCAAGCATCAGCCGTCACCTGTTCCTTAAGTTTGCTCTTTAGGTGTGGGCTACTTAGTGCTCTGCCTGCAGCGTGATCCGGGTGTCGAGAGGATGGCACCAGGGCCAGTGAACCAGTGACACAGCGGAGTTGTGCCATGGGTTTGGGTTGAGATACAGCGCTGAATATTGCCGGTTCCTGGCACCATAAGGTTCTAAGACGCAGTTTTAAATATAGCTGTTCCTAATAGCTGTGTGTCTCGGCTGGGAGCCAGAGGCGCCCAGAATTGGCAACCTAGATTTTGTTTCCTTGCACGGCGTGTTGGGTTGGAAACACGCTGTGATGTGCGTGGCAAACTCGATTGTGACGCGCCAGGCAGGATGGTCTTATCACAGCCGGAGCCCTTCGTACAGCCGCGGGTAGAGCCGGGCTGTGCGGCAGCGCTCGCCCCGCTGCCGGAGCTGGGCTCGGGGAGGATGGTTACGCTGGGAGCGTGCGGAGATTCTGCTTGCCTGGCTCTGCCTGTCTGTCCAAAACATGATGAAATAAAGATGCTGTTGGGAATTACACTGTTTCACTCCTCTGACACAGCTTGCCAAGGGAATGTGAATCATCCACTTCAGTGCTGGAGAATTCCTTGTTTAGCGTTAGTCTGACTGGCTCCTTAAATCCTGTACCAGCTAAGCTGGCGTATTCCGCGTTGCCTCCAAAGAAGCAACTCCATGTGTGATTCAGACTGAGTAACAAGATGACTAAAACTGCTTTCTTTTATGGGGAGTTGTCACAGAAGAGTGTCAGCAAACATAGCAGTCGCTGCTTTCCTCCGTCGAGGAGGATGCAGAGTGCTTTGCTTTGCTCCCTGCCAGCGCCCTTGCAGGTGAATACTGAGTGGTGGTTCTTAATCAACGGCTGGAGCTTTTGTGGTTACGGTGTCTGACTATTGTCTGAGCTTCAGCACACCTGTGACTAAACAACCTCGTGTTGTTCCTGCTGCGAGGATGTTGTGCTGGGGTTTGCTCATGGACAGCAGCAGTGGGACAGGTTCCTCCAGGAAGGCAGGGATGTTAGACACGAGGGGTGTTTAGTATGCTGGGCTGGGCTGCCAGCGAGAGAAACACTCCAGAGGATGGCTGCCTGCGTGGGGGGTAGTGCTGCTGAGCAGGTCCCAGAGGGTGAGACATGTGACACTTTCTCTTTTAGGATGCCCGGGCCCTTGAGGAGGGGGACTTGGTTCCCTGTGGCCTTCTGGCAATGCACTGCAGGGTTTTGGTGCCCGCTTTAGCTCTGTGTTCATTGCTCTGCTGAGAGAGACCTAAAAGTCCCTCTTGATAGCTGGGAGTCTGTTGCTGCAAGCATCCTGGTGCCCAGCCTGGTGAGCTGAAGGGGATCTTGCACAAAGCTGTAAATCCTGACTGCTCTCTTCTCTCCTGCCCTGCTAGGAATGCCTCCACAGCCGTGTATGCCTGCCGGAACCCCGTCCAGGAAACCTACTTCCAGCAGCTGGGTGCTCCGCTCCGCAACTCGGGTGTTCCCAACCCTCACGACAGCGCGTTCAGCCTGCCGAGCAAGGCCAAGCAAAAGCTGCTGAAGCACGGAGTGAACCTGCTTTGAACTGATGCGCTGAGGCAGCGTGTCTCAGCCCGTGCTGACAGAGTTCATCTCCAATACGTAAAACCTCAAAGCCGTTCATTCCGTAGGAGGCACGAGGCTCTGTGCAGTCTGTAGGCTCTCCAGCCTGCCTTGCCCTGCTCCTGCAGCACATTTCGTGCGAGTGCGGGGTGGTGTTGTCGTTAGCACTTACCAAAGACTGCAGACAGCAAGTGGCTGCGTTGGGGTGCTCGGTTTACACTGACTCTGGGACTGTTCCTGGTCCTCTGCCACCGCAGGCAGAGACTGCTGGAGTGCCTTAACGTAAAACCTCGTCTGGCTCTAAGCTACGCAGACACCGGGCTGCTGGGCGGTACTGGCTTTCAGAGATGTCAGACGCTGCCTCTGCCTGGAGCTCTGTGCCTACACTTGCCCTGGTCAGACTGAGGCGTTATTTATATCTCTTAATCTATGAAGTGATCCCCTGCCACGACCTGACGCCTTACCTTGATTAACAGAGCCTGCGTGTTCTCTAACTGCAATAGAACAAGTGCTGCAAAGCTCAGTCCTCCCACAGCTGCTGTCTGGAGGTTTTGCACTGCAGCTGAATCCGGGAGATCCCTGTCCCGCCGCGCGTGCCTCGCTGGGGGTTGTGCAGCACAGCGCTGCCTTCCCCGCTGCTCCCCAACGCAGCTGTGACCTGCCAGCCTCTCACGGGGCCGTGGTGGTGGTACGAACGCACTGCCCCTCCTGCCTGCTCCTCGGCCTTCTGCTTCCTCCCCTCCCTCCTGCTGCCAGACCCTCCTTCACCTCCTTGCTCTTGCTGCTCGATTTGTCTGCGCGCTGTTGACAGAAAAGGCAAGTGGGAGCCCCTTAGCTAGTGGGACCAAAGAGGTTTTGTAGCCCCTCGGCAGCCGTTCTCTTTCTGCTCTCGGCGCTGGCTGGGGGGGGTTGGCGGTGACGGCTGCTTAGGCCAGCGCAATGGATCCCTGCTGCCGTTACATACGCACCCATCGCTGTGACTGAAAATAAAAGAGTCTCCAGGGCTCATCCAAGCACTATGTGTCAGCAGCCAGAGTCCTAATTACTGCTGGGGGGTTGCGGTTGTGTGAGCTGTTACCCCTGGTTAGCTCCATCCAGGGGCGAGTTCCTGCGCTGGTGAGGTTGAGCAGGCAGCGCCTGTTCCTTCGATCCCTCCTGCAGAGTAGCTCCGTGTCAGGGTCTTAGAAGGTTGCCAAAGGCAGATGTGTTACTGGCTTCGCTGTGAAATGGTGAGCAGACTTGTGTCAGTGTCAGGTAGAGTCGCCGTCATCGCAGCTTCTTGCTCCGCTCTGACAGCAGATGATTCCTGAGGTAGCTCTGCCGTTGCGGGGCTCCTCTGCAGACCTTGGCTGGGAAATTCAGTGGATTCCAGGGGAAGAGCCGGCTGCTGGCGCAGGGGGTGGCTGGGCACAGATTGCCATCTGGCCTCCTGCTCTGGCAGCTGGGGAGGCGTTGCAGCAGCAGGAGAGCTGTGCGGCACTGCTCCCTGCCCCTGCTGTCCCCGCGGGGACTGGCAGCGCAGCTGCTCTGCGCTCAGCTACTCTCGGTTGCCGGTTCGCTAACGGCAGCATGGATGTGAGACATCATTGGAAGGCCGGAGCTACAGCCGCCGCGGAGACCTCCTGCCTCGGTGGTACGCAGGTGGAAGTGGGCACAGAGTGAGGCACTGCTTCCCCGAGTTAGGGGGAAGCTGCTCTGGGGCCGGAGTTCTGCACGGAGGCATTGAGCAAGTGAGGGATGAGGTGTGGGAGAGAGCAGGAGAGATGGCTGTGTGTTCCTCTTGCGATGCTCTGTGCTCTCTGACAAGCTGAGCCGCGAGGCTCCCTCTGCTTGATGCTGCTCCATCTCGTCTGCACGCTGAGCAGCCCTGATCCAGGTTCCCTCTGCGACGCTCCGGAGGCAAGGAAGCCTCAAGCTGCTAGAAGGAGCTGCGAGGCAGCTCCAGACTGCTCCGCTCCCCCGAGGGAGATCCCGCTGTCTCCTGGCTGGCTGTTTGGGAAGTGGTTGTGTGCTCTATCAGGAAACACCAAGTTGTTGAAGGAAAAGCCTGAGAGGGACAGGAGGGAGTTTTGGCACAGCAGCAAAGCACAAACTGCGTGCTTTTGCCTGCTGTCGTCAGGAATCTTCCTCTGCAATCTGCTGTGCCGTCTGTCGGCAGTGGAACAGCTGGGGTGGCTCCGTTCCCTTTTGCTTCTTGAACTGCACTGGCCCCCAAGACCTGTTTCTGTGCGTTGGTGGTGAAGAGGAAAGTTGTCCTGGGAAATTCAGGACAACTGGGGTAGCAAAGAGCTCTAGGCCCTTGACTTAATGGCTGCATTGCAGAGCTGATGTTTAAAAATCGGTCATTTCAAGTGTAACGAGGAGCAGCTGCTGCCCAGCTGTGCCCTGTCTGAGTGTGGGAGTGCTGCTAACGAGGGCCGGGGGGCTTGTGGGGCCACATCGGGCGCTGGCTTTCGGGCAGGAATTGAGCGGCAGCTGAGCACCCTCCGCCCCAGAGCTGCTCCTGCTCCTGATGGAGCTGCCTCGGACGCGTCAGTGCGGGCAGCTGGAAGCGTTTCCCGAAATGGTTGGTTAGGGACTCTCTGGCAGGGCGGGGGCCGTGCTGGGGGGCTGACTGGTGAGGGTCTCTGCTGCCCTGGGCGCAGGCAGCGCTGCTGTAACCCACAGGCTGCGCGCGCAGCCTGGATCAGGTACGGCGGAGGCAGGGAGGGGCAAAGCGGATAATCCCTGTGCTCCCGGGGGCTGCGGGTGAAATCCCGGCCGGGGAGGCTGTACCTGGTCGGGACAGCAGTGCCGCGGGGCTGGGGATTTTAAAGCACTGCCCTTGCTCACCGCAAGGCTCAGCCCGGGCCCATCCCTCCTCCCTGGAGCTCCTGCTTTTCCAGCGCATTTTTCCCACCGGCAGCTGGGGTAAGCAGGACCCAGCCCTCAGTGTTTCGCTTGCCGCGGGCCTGGTTAGAGCAGCAGGCAGAGCCCATCTGGTTTCAGCACGACTGTTTATTGATAATCTCTGCTTATCCACTGTATGAGTGTTACCGAACTGTACGACAGGCGCCAAGCCAGCCTGCGTCCTCAGCGTCTGGTTCAGGTCCGCAATGCCTGTAGAAATCATGCACTTCAGATATTCAGTAACAAGACAGGTGTAAAAAATATCTCGGGTGTATTTGAAATCTCTGCCTTATCTTGCAATCGAATCACTGAAAAACCTGTAAGGAAATTGTAGGGCAGCGGGGCTGCGTTCCCTCCTGGGCAGGGCGCAGAGGTGAGCGATGCCCAGAGCCGGGCCGAGCCCGACGCAGCCGCTTCCCAGCGACAGCGGTGAGCATCCACAACATGCTGTGCCTCACGTGTAGCATGTTACAAACCATATGGTAGCTCTGTACCCCAAAACCCCCAAACAAACCCTGGCTGCTGGGCGACTTCAGGAAACACGTGTTGGTTGCTGGGCGAGCAGGACTCCCGGAGGCTGGCGGGCTCGTTCCTCGGGCTGCGGAATTAAACATCCCCTGCCTTGGGAAACCTTTCCTTTGCTGTCAGGTACGCATGAGCTGCCTCTCTGTACGCTCGCCCTGGCTCCAGGAAAGGAGAAGATGGAGCAGCAGAAAGAAGCATGACCTCCTTTCTTCCTGGCCTTCGACTACAGACAAACAAAACCCCTGCGCTCCATTCCCAAACAAGGGGATTCCCCAATGCAGGGCCTTCCCAGCTTGAGCTGTGAAAAACAAAGGTTGCAGATAAAGCAAGGAGGGGGTTTAGGCAACTGATAACACCCTTGGTCGGATAAAAGAGCAGGGCTTGCTGCGTGCTGCCCTCTTAGAGCGTGTCGGGCGCTCCTGGGTGTGCTGCCTTGCTGGGGTGGGGGCACCTGGGGGCCAGCATCAAGCTTTTCTCCCTGCCCCTGGGGCGAGAAGGTTTCTGAAGGCATGCGAGGGAGGAAGCACGAGCCCCTGGGCTGTGATGCAGGAGCTCTCTGCGGGCAGAGCCCCAGCCTGCGCAGCCCCTACCCCGTGAACGCGCTGTGCCCGCTGCAGCCCCATCCGTCCATCTGTCCATCCATCCCGGGACCGCAGCCGGGGCAGGGGCAGGCTGAGCGCAGTGCTGGGCTGCTTGGCTGGTTTGCTGTTTTGGCATGATGTGTGTTCTTTTGATGGCCACGACAAGGTTTACATTATCACATTCAAACGAACACCCTTGGCTTTGTTACTCTACTCTGAACACCGCAAAACACAGTAGCAACATAACACGTAGGAGAGTGGTGCTGCAGCTAACCACGGAGGGACGGCGATGCGCTGGCACGGTGGAAAATAATCCCTGAAGCCAACGATGGAAGGAGAGAGATGGGCGTGGATACACGTCACAGTTTCCATTTACAAGAGCCCCCGGCAGGGAGGACCCCGAGGCCGCGTGCTGGGAGGAAGCTTCCAGTGCGACAGGCGCCTGCGTGCGGCGCTGGACCCGCGGCGGAGCCGAGCCGGCACGGCCGCCCACCCGCCGGCTGCCCTCAAACTCGTGACAGCGGGCAGCACCGTCATCGTCCCGGGGCAAAGATGAAGTCGAGGGCCTGGCGCTCCGCGGCAGCAACGTTGGGGTGCCACAGGTCCACCATGAAGACCACGCGGGGACCCTCCTCCGGGGGACCTGGGTGAGACACAAGCACGGGATGAGGCTGTGCTCCTGCTTCCGCGGGAGAGCCCAGTGCTTACCCCGGCCCGCGGGTGATGGGCTCCAGCCAGGAGGTGCCTGGCCAGTGCAACCCCAGTAAACACCTAAACCACTGCATACTGGGAGCCCAGTGCCTCCAGCAGCCAGCACGGGGCAGGGTCCTCCCTGCCGGGGCTCCGGGGTTGCGCTGTGCAATCAGACCCGAAGGTTTCCCACCCCAGGGCAGCAGGCGCTGCCGAGCTCGCCATCCTTGCAGCTGCGGCTCAGAGCCACGCAGCGAGCTGCCGCTGCGCTTTTCCAGCCTTCCCAGCCCCGCGGCTCCGCACCGAGCTGGGCTTCCCAATCCCACTGCAGGGTTGATGAGGGAGCAACAGCTTTTGTTCTCCCCCTCCCTTCACACGCTCCCCTACGTAAAACAGCTCCGCTTGACGCTTTTATGCCATCGGCGACTAATGCCGGTTAATCCGGGAGAGCTGAAGCGGAACAGCCTCTGTCAGTGCCGGAGAGAGGCAACAACACAGGCTGGCGTGAAGCTTTTCTCCCTGCACGGGCGACAAAGGCGCCGCTGGCACGTCAGCGCCGAGCTGCTGCCTTGCAACAGGGCCGCTGCAGCTGGGAACGCTGCGGTGAGCAAGGGCGAGAGGATGGCGAGGCCGTCGGCACCGCAGCCCGCGCCGCCCTGCAGAGCTCTGGGAGGGGATCAGCGGGCCCTGGGGTCAGTGCCCCTGTTCCACAGGACAAGGGGACAATTTGTGATGGGCGAGCCACCCCAGGAACGGGGCTGCTGCCCGCCCCAGCGCAAGCCAAGGGCGGCAGCGGTGCAACCCCCGCGGGATGCGGTGCCCCCAGCCCTGCAGACGCCTGGGCAGGAGCAGGGACCAGGTGCAGTCACCCCGCCTGCCCCCTCCCCCCGGGCCCCCCCACGCTGGGATGGGTGCGAGGTGAGGCTGCGAGGCCCCGCGAGCCGCGCGTGGGGCTCACCTTCGTGAAACGCCGTGTGCAGGAAGGAGTCGTCGAAGAGCAGGCAGCGGCCCTCGGCCCAGCACTGGGGCTCGCCCCCCACCACCAGCTCACAGTTGCTGGGCGTCTTCAGACCTTGAGGCACAGAGAGAGAGGACAGCGAGGGTCAGGCGGCCATGGGGAAGCAGCCCCGAAACGCGCACCCCACCTCCTGAACTCAGCACCTGCAACGCACACGGTCAAAACGCGAACAGCCGCCGCTGCACTCCAAGCGGAACAAGGACCGAAATCCAGGGGAGGGTCGCACAGCCCTCCTAAGAGGTGAGGCTCTGAAGGACAGGTGAAAAAGGACAATCCTAGGAATAAAATGGGTCTTTTCCTAAAATACTAGCGCGAGTCAGGCCAGGTCTACAAGGGTCGATCCCATCACCCCCCGCATCAGGAATGTCACGCCCCGCAGTGCTGGGGATGCTGGAGCTGGTGCAGAGTGAACCTGCCCTGAGGATGCGGCCGTGGCGGAGAAAGGGGTCAGGGCTCACGTGGCCTGCGAACGGCAACGATGCAGCAAACGAGCAGGAGCGGATCTCACAGCGATGCCAAAACCGAGCGAGCGCAGCAGGGACTCCCAGCTGCCCAGGAGCTGCTGGGAGCACAAAAAGCCGCTCTGTTTTTCTAACGGATGCTTCAAAGCCTGCAAAATCCAAAGCCATTTCCCTGCACAACGGCCTCGGCTGGAGACACTCCAGCCGGAAAGGGGGAGCCGAGCAGGCAGGGGAGGCGGCGGCCAGCAGCACGCAGCCTTTCCATCGCACCCGCGCCCCGAGAGACACTGCCCTGTCCCTTGGAGGGGCTGAGCTGGTGCCGGCGCTCAGCCCGGCACGTTCAGCAGAGCAGTAGCGGGGTCGGAGTAAATCCTAGAGAGCGACTTGGCTAGGCTGGCGGCTGCTCTGGCTTTTCAGAGCAAGCTGGCCTGAAAGGGCTGCTTGGGTCCTAAACACATCTGTGCTCCGGGCGCAGCGAGAGCCGAGTCCTCGGCATGGAAGTGGGAACGTCGGCGAGTGCATGCAGCCCGTCGGCATGCTCCAGGCACTGTGCCGTGTCCTGGCTGGAGGGCCGGCAGCCGCGGAGCAGATGGGGCTGGAAAACGCAGAAGGACAAGGGAATGACCCGCATTGCATATCTCCCCGCAGCGTGCGCGCTCCAGCTGGAGCGGGGTGCGTTGGGCTGAGCCGGCCTGGACCTGGCCTCGCTGGCCCCCTCCCAGGAACCGCTCCCAGCCCCTTGCAAGGGGAGTGCAGCTCCCCAGCGCCCCAGAGAGCGGGGAGAGCCGGCGGCCGGGCAGTGGGCTGCCTCCGGGCACCAGCAAGGGCAGCTCCCAGCTCCCCAGGCCCGGCGAGCTCCTCGGATCAGCGCCGAAGACTCATTCCCGTGCGAAATAAATGGCCAGTCACCGCCGGAGCGTGTTTACCCAAGAGGAGTTGGCTGAACAAGCGCGTTCGGTGTTTGCCAGCAAGGGCCCGTGCAGTGCCTCCCCCGGCGCGATCTGTGCCGCTTCCAGCGCGGCAGAGTCCCGACCATCTGTGCCGCGTGGGCTCTCCCTGTCCTGGGCGCCCACGGGGCTGGGGAGCACCCCGCCGCCAGCCCAGCACTCGCCCCGCCGGAGGGGATACCCCAGGACCCCATCCAGCCCCGATTCGCACCAAAGCGGCATCTTTGCTCCCATCTGCCTGTGTCAGCACCCGAAATCCCAGGAGAGGGGGAGCTGCTGGAGAGGCAGCGCTGGGAGACAGCTGGGTCCCTGGAGCAGCATCCTGGGCTGCCCCGCATCCTGTGATGGGGAGTGGGGGTTGTTGGGAGACCCTTGCCCAAATTAGCCCAGGCCTCCAGGTCGGCAGAAGGAGGCAGCAAAACGCTCCTGCTGCTGAGCTGGGGACCCCGGGGAGCTCGGGCACCAGGGGGACTCAGCGCCGGCCTCTCCTGGGGAGGCTGATGCCACCAAAGCCCCAAAACCTCCCTCAGGCCAAAGCAGAGCAGGCACCTGAGGTGGCCCTGGGGCTGCAATTAGTGCCTGAACTCGGAGAGCACGGCGCACAAGAGGCCTTTTCTGGGCTCCTGCAGCCCCCCGCACCGCCCGCGGCAGGGACGCCCCCCCAGGACCAACCGCCCCAACAGGCACTCACCTAGATGGCAGCGGATGCGGATGTTGGTGGGTCCGTAGTGCTCGGCGATGACCGTGCCCGGGCTCAGCACAGAGATGCAGGCATTCCCAAAGACGTTGTTGCCAATGCAGGTGCGGAGGCTCCCGAGCAAGCGGTACGTCCGTGGGCATCTCCTGCAGTTCCTGGGCACGCACATGCCCTGGTTCACCAGGTAGAAGGTGAACCACTCCCCGCTGGGCGTGCTGTTCATTTTCCATCCTTGCGGGAGGCTGCAGTTTGAGAAAGCCTTGTAGAGGGTCTCAAACTCGCACAGGATGGTCTGGAAGTTGCGCTCCAGCAACTCCACATCGTGCTTTTGAGCGTCCCGGGAGAAATAGGGCATGGTCGGCAAGTCCGGCAGGAAGAAGACTTCTGGCTTCTGGATGGAGGGCCGGCTGTTGAGGTAGCGGCCCTGCTCGCGGATGCCCTTGTGGATCCTGCCCATGCCGGACCAGGAGTAGCGCTTGGCGTACTCCTGCAGGTTGTGGTAGAGTTTCTGGTTGAGCCCGTCGTGGTGCGTGCAGCGCACGCACTCGGGCGAGTGGCAGTAGACGTACCCGTTCTGCACGCCGTTGGCCTCGGCGCTCTGCATCAGGGCGTTGACGGTGGCGTAGGCGCGGGGCTGCTCCCGCCCCACGTGGTAGCAGTACCACACGAAGAGGAGCAGGAGGCAGGCAACGGCGGCGAGGGCGGTGGCGTCGCAGTCCCGGAAAGACTGGATGCCGGTGGCGATGAAATCCCGCAGTCCGTCCAGGGACCAGCTCCAGTCCATCAGCCACTCCAAAGACATGGTGGGGCAGCGGGAGGGGGGCGCACGCAGGGGGGCCCGCCGGTCAGTCCTCGTGGTCCTCAGAGGCACCCACACCATGCAGCTGGGCCGGGGCGCGGGGGGAAGGGGCTGCCATGGGGAAGCGCAGCTGTGGCTCTCCCCCGCGCGCCCGGGGGCTCTGCATTGGCAGCAGCAGCTGGCAGCTCCTGGAGGGGTGGGCGGCCAGGCTGCCTGGGGGTCCCAGTGGTGTGGGTCAGAAGTGACGTGCCCTGAGGGTCCCTGTCGGCGCTCCCGGGCTGATCATCCCAAAAGGCAGTGCTGGGGAAAGAAACCCAGAGGTGTTAGGGAGGCGGTTTTCCCTCGGGGGTCCCTGGGGTCTCAGTACACAGGGTACAGCCAGGGCCGCGTGCTGGGGCTGCGTGGGCCACTGGCTCCTCGCAGGGGGGTGAGGGATGAGGAGCCCCCCTCCCTGCCCAGGAGCCCAACATCATCCCATGCTGAGAAAAGCCCCCACCCCTCCCAACAGCATCTTCCACAAACATCCAAATGGAGGGGAAGGGGGCAGAGCCAGGCCCCTGGGCTCCCACTGCCCCAGGGCAACCGTCTCCCCTCCTGCTCTCCCCCGATTTCTCTCCTCCAGCCTCACCACACCTGAAACCTGGCTGACGAGGCGGCAGGCAAAGCTGGGAACTGACACTTCACAGCAGCAATCCTGCAGCACACCAGCTTATCCCTCAATCTAGGCGCTCCGAGATGACTGTCCCCCAGAGACCGAGCCGGCAGCCCCCCGCCTGCCCCGCGCAGGGGAGGGAGAGGCAGCCGGAGCTGGTGTCTAAGAGTACGGACCTGAGGAGCAGGAGGGGTTTCCTAGCCAGGGAAGCCATCCAAACCCGCCCCAGCCAAGGCCCTGCAGCCTGTTAACGAATGTGCATTCCCTTGATTGCAATGGTGATGCGCTGCAGCTGGCGGAGCTTGGGCTGGGACCTGGCCCTGCAGCTGGGGACCTTGCAGAGGGCTGGGGACAGGGGCATCGGGCAGTTCTGCACCCCGGGGAGGGCACCCGCCCAGCCAACCTCCCTCCATCCTACTTCCTTGTAGCACGTCGCCTGCGTGCCCCATCCCAGGATCCGCAATCCATGTGGCACGCCACAGCCTCCTGGGAATTTTAAGACAACTTTCCTCCAACCCTACGGGCTGGCGTCCCTCTGGACATGCTGAGCTCTCCAGCCCGGCTCTGGCTTCCCATGGAGCCGGTCCCAGGGGTGATCCCCGAAGCCAGCACAATCCCCCTACGCTGCTGGTGGGGTGGATCTCACCCCGGCAAGCAGGGAATGGGCTCAGCCCTGCAGCCAGGCTTGTGCAGGAGCCGACTGAGAAAGCCACCACAGAGCTCGGGGGGTCCCACAGCCTCGGGATCCCCAAGCCGGGATCGCTCGCACCCCTGCAAGAGCAGTGCAGCACAAACGCAGCCCCACTGCTGCCCCAAGGCTGCGTCCACACCTCAGGGGGGGAAAATCGGGGGAAAACCATCCGAGCAGTAAGAGAGCAAAGCCCCCGCGCCCACCTGCAGCCTGTCCAGCCCCAGGGCCCTGCAGCTGGGAGCCTTTGGGCTGCAGAGCCCTGGATCCAGCCCAGCAGCCGCCTCCTGTGCTGGCACAGGCAGCCCCCAAGCAACCCTGCCCAAACCCACCTTCCGCAGGGGCTGCGCCGGCGGCGGCACAACAGGGCCTCAAACACCGGCACCACTCCCGGCGGATGCTGCGTGGCTGGGAGCCGCAGCCAGGCCTGGAGCCGGCAGCGCCCAGGCCCAGCGCTGAGCCGGGCGGTGGCATAAAGCAGCCCTGGCCCCAGAGCCCAGAAAAGGCTCAGCAGCTAATAATAAACAGCGGAGCCGGTCCGGAAGAGTGGAAATCAATTCCACGTTGCACTGAAGTTGTGCAGGACGTGGAGGCGAGCACCGTGCCAGGCAGCAGCGCCGTTACATAATGAAGGCAGAGAGGCTTCGATGCAGCAGAAAGTTGCATCCTGACGGCTCCGTGGGAGCCCCGGCATCTCCCGGACGAGGTGGGTTTCGCTCAGCCCGGCCGGGATCCCCAGGCCATGGGCCCCGTGGTGATGAGGACGCATACAGGGGCTGTCCTCGGCTCGGCACCGGTGGCATCACCTTCGGGAGCGGCACGAGGAGCCTCCTTGGGATGCCGGCGCGTTGGGGTGAGGCAGGGCGCCGGCTGCTACTACGGAGCTGGAGCAGGGCCAGGCAGCCGCGGGCGCTCGCTTTGCCCGTTCCTCCAGCGTGCCACCCCCGGCCGTGTCACCCGGGGCGCCGGTCTCACCTGGTGTGATGGTGTCACCCGGCGTGGCTGCATCGCCCAGTGTCACCACCGTGGCTGCATCGCCCGGCGTGGCCTCATCACCCGGCGTGGGTGCGTCCCTCGGTGTCACTGCCGTGGCTGCATTGCCCAGCGTGGCTGCATCACCCGGCGTGGCTGCATCAGCCGGTGTCACCGGTCTGGCTGCATCACCCGGCGTGGCCGCATCGCCCGGGGTGGCGGGGCTGCCCGCCGTGCCGGTGTCACGTCACGCGGCGTGGCAGTGGCACCTGCCGCCGCGGTGTCACCCGGCCGAGCCCCGCTGCGCTCCCCGCCGAGGGCACCGCTCCCCGGGCGGGCGCGGCGGCCCCCTGCCCGCGCCCTCCACCACCCCCCCGCCCCGTGATGCGGTGCGGTGCGGTGCGACGCGGCGGTACCGACCTGCTGCCCGCGCGGGGCCGTGCGGGGCCGCCGCTCCGCTCCTCGCCGCTCCGCTCGCCGCCGCGGACCACAACTCCCAGCAGCCCGGGCAGGAGGGGCCCGCACCGCCCCCGCCGGGACCGCGCCGGGCCGCCAGCCTGCGGGCCCCGGCCGAGCCACCGCCCGCCCATCCGCCCGCCCCCGCGCCCGCCCCTCGCCGCGGCCTCGGGGCGGTGCGTCGGGGCCTCCGCACCGCGCCCGCGCCCTGCTCCCCCGCGCCGCGCCCCCGCACCGCGGCGGGGCTGCGGCACCCGGGCGGGGGTCCTGGGGCTGGGAGGCGGGGATGCTGGCCCCAGGAGCGGGAGCACCCAGGGGTGCAGGCGCCCAGGGGACAGGATGGTGGCCGCAGGGGCGCAGACTGTGCGGGGTGCAGCAGCCAGGATGCGCGGGATGCTGGCTCCAGGGATGCAGGCACCCGGGGATGCAGGGGACGCTGGTCCCCGAGGATGCGTGTGTCTGGTGTGCAGGGGACAGGAGCACGCGGGGGGGCAGCGCCCGAGATGCAGGCAGCCAGGGGGGCCACGATGGGAGGTGCAGCAGCCCCGGGGCGTGGAGAGGCTGTTCCCAGGGGTCCTGGCTGCCGGGATGCAGGAGATGCTGGCCTGGGGGCACCTGGGATGCAGCACCGTGGATGCAGACGCCTGCAGAGGCGGTGCCCAGGGGTGTAGGCACTGCCGGGGGGCACAGATGTGTGAGCCCCCTCACGCTCA